>DWHP01000752.1:0-18145 GCA_018247895.1 Parnassius honrathi
GTCCCCATCGCCGCTTTGCGCGCTGCATTCCACACCAACGGGGACGAGCTGGTGTGCGTCGCCTTGGGGGGACGCCCTAACTCTCGTTTGCATGGGTGCGCAGCTGTGTAGAATTGCAGCCCTGAAAAGGACTGGCAGGGGTCGCGACGTGCACGCTTCTACAATGACCCCCACTAAATAAATGTATGTAATTATAGTTATTATTTAGGGGGAACCACATCTGACTGACTGAGGCCATTGTAGGAAGGATTCGACAAAATCGCCACTCTTGATAGGCAGATTCCCAATATCAGAGCTCTCGCAACTCGCACCTTTGACACTGATCCTCGCAGCCGGTGTCGGTGTTTACGTCTGTCATAAGGAACGCGGCACGACGTTCTTCTGGATTCTGTCTGTGAAAATAGTCTTGTGTTTATGTGTAAATAAAAAGTTAAGTCAAAGGAAAAAGTTATGGTTGAATGCTAAAATTATTCGACTTTAATTAATCTGGAATCGAATACAGAACTTTTTTTACTATCAACTCTTATGTGATGACACAACCTGCTCACAGCATGTGCAAATAACATTTGAGCGTTGGTTTGTCGAGTGAGCCCTACGCAAAATGCTTCAGCTAAGTAAGTTTTGCTTCCTGTGTGAACAGTTTTACTTGTTTACTTGAGAGCGTGTTCAGTTATGTTAGCAAAACCTATGCTGTATGTATGCGGTTTGAATATAGTCCTCAATCTCATTTAATCTCTTCAGTACATATAATTTAACGCCGTAATTTTTCCGAGTTCTGACAGCTGCCAATATATTTTGTTATGAATATTAGTTTTCGATTCTAAATGTATCAATTTAGTCACATAGATGTTCTTTCCGACTATGCTCCAAAGTTATAAAATTAAATACATGTAATACAGTGCCTGTAAGTAGATTATATTAGTATATTATTATATTAGTATATTAGCCCATCACTAATACCAGTGGGTTGTAGCATAGCGGCCAATCTGGTCCATTACAATATTTCTTTTTGAACAAACTTCGCAAATAAACATTCGACAGTAGCGCCATAATAAGACTACCTCTACATACATTACAACGTCATGATCTCATAAGATCTTTGTAATGGAACTAAAGTATCCTTTGTAAAGTTGACAATTTAATAATATTATGAAGGAAAAATATTTAGACGTCGTCAAAATTGATCAGGATAGCATGAAAGATACTTATTGGTATTTCAATAGTGAACTAAATTAACTTATGATTTTGACGGGAAAATCACGAGATAGTTGTAATTGGATAGATTCCTATATCTTTAAACGAGCAATTCTTGTATATATATATAATCGGAATCTCGGAACCGGCTCCAACGATTTTCATAAAATTTAGTGTCCGGGGGTTTTCGGGGGCAATAAATCGATCCCGGCAACAGCGCCACCTACCGAGTCCAAGAGAGCACACAAAAAATCATTAAAATCGGTCGAGCTGTTTTTGAGTTTTTGTGAGACTAACCGACAGCAATTGATTTTTATACATAATAAAGAAAATGATTGTATTAAAGTCGTGACTATTGAGCCTCTTGACGGTTATTCCTATATGTAATGCATAGAATTTTTACATTAAATTTATATTTAAATATTATTTGCGGCCAAGGTGGTGCCAGACTACTTTCTTGCATAAACGGCTACATCAGCCAAGGGTGCATTGGACGATTGCCTTTGTTTGTGCAAACGTATGTGATACTATCTACTATATAATATCTCCTACACAGTTATTTAACGTGGAGAACATCAAATTTGGAATAATACAGGTAACTGTGTTCTGTATTTTGAAATCTAGAAGTCATAGTATACGTAACGTAACTTTTCTCATGCTTAAATAGTATGAAAAGGGAAGGGGCATGTCACACACGTTTTATCCCGTCGCTTATTACGTAGTATCTATACATAACTAAAAGTAGCTTCACGACCTTCTCACTATTCTATTATTTTTGGGTATTTATAGATTATTTTCATCTGATTGGGCGAAATAAATATATAATTAGATTTTTAATGTTGATTATACCAAACACTACTGGGCGCGTAATATATGTATTCTCAAAGTTTTAACTTGTGTCATTCAAACTTGTTTCCTTTATTATCCACAAGGCTGTGAACTTCAGAAAAAGTATTTTCCTTTTCCCTTTTAAAGTCCGTTTTCAATAAAAGAAGCCGAGTGCTATTCTTTTTCAGCGATATTTGTTTTTAAGCGCCCTCAGAGCTATCAAAAATTGCAAGTTTCTTTTATGTTATTAAGCGCTTCTTTGTATGTATTGGCGCGCTATTCTCAATTTGATTTTGACAGAAAAATTCAATTTAACATTTCCTAAAGTTATTTCTTTATGAGTGGCCAGTAAAATTCTAATTTTGTTTTGTGTTTGTTCATTTTGGGTCACTAATATAATTAATAACGTCTTATAATGCTGTTATGAATACTATGTTCGAGCTTATTTATATTTGATCAACGTACAAAACGGGGAAAAATCAATATAAATATTTGATTTTTTTATTAAAAATGGACTCTTGACCTCCATTCGGCCCATAGGGCAAAGATGAGGTCTACGATGGAGCGAATTTGTCCAGGAGAGAAGACTGTTAACACGCACCTTGAAGAGATCCAGGTTATAGGTACTCGGACAAACAGACGCTAGCAGGGCAATCCATTCCTTAGCTGTGCGCATTATAAAAGATGATTTATAGCTCTGAGTGCGAATATCCGGAATGTCAGCCAAGTGTGGATGGTAACCTGCTGTACGTCTGGCTTCTCGGCCATTTGGCTAAGATCAAAGTGTAGTTTAGTACTCCTAAAGGCGGTATGAGCTAATGAAACTCATGGCCACACTCCGAAATACAATCAGTAGAAGACAGATAAACAAGCAATTTAACGACAGTGAGCTAAGCTGTGAAGCTTAGTTTCGACCAGCTTTTTGTCGCCGATAAGCCTCTTGGCTCTGCCTTCCACTAGGTCGAATGCGCCGAGTTGATGTTTTGTTGAGCCATCCCAAGGGTGACTACAATACTCCATGCATGTTCGGACTTGAGCTTTCTATAAAGTTAGAAGCTGACTGGACGTGAAGTATCATTTCACCTTGTTTAGAATACCAAGTTTTTTTCCGCAGTGTGTGCTTTCGACTGAATGTTATCGCCAATGTTGAGGTTAGCACTCAGCTGTATGCCGAGAAGCTCAAGATGATCGGTAACCTCTACAGCTGTACCTCGGAAAGTAGAAGTCAGATCAAAAGGGCTTCGTTTTGCAGAGAATAGACATGCTTGCGTTTTGGCGGCGTTGAAAGAGACCTTTGCAGACATTTATTAAATTGAAAACGAGAAAATGCGTTTGATTAGATTCGTAAAATGAAATTAGTATTACCCAGTACAAACAGTTAATAAATAGAAATATTTAAAAATGTTTACGACACGTGGAAATATATATTAGTAATAATGAATTTTACTTAAAATGTGTTTATTTATTTATTTTTTATAGGATAGGGTGACAAACGAGCACACAGTCCACCTGATGGGAAGTGGTTGCTATTGTCCATAGTCATCTACATCCTTCCTCAATTACGAATTAAAATGCAGGTGCGTTGTCACCCGTGATGACTAAGATGGAATGCCTCGTTTCCAGTAAAAAGGGTCTCCGGTTCTCTACACTTACCATACGAAATACAGCAGTATTAAGTTACTGTTTCACGCTGGTATTCTGTGAGAGCGTGGTCCCACCCCGGTCGAGCCGACCCATTCGTGCTACAACTATACTTCTAATATAACTGTAGCATGGCTCTACCACGTATAAACGTGCTATACTTGCGTTGTCACACTAAGATGAAATACCTTATAGCCTAGCATTGTTTATACTCATCAGATCGGAACCCAGAAGCGCAAGCACTTCCACTTGGCGGCAGAATTAAGAGTAAGAGGATGGAACTGCTAGACGGACTCCCAGATACAACTGAAGTTCTATAACTTAGTATTTAGGCTTTTTACAAAGTAAACAAAAGCTTCACTGACTATAACAAGCTTCCTGCCATGGGTAAGATATAAGAGTGATAACTTTTCCTTATTTAGGATGGTATCGCACTTAAAGTGACAAAGTATCACGAGGTGCAATATTTTCATTAGAAAATAAATAATTCAAAAAAAATATTTTTAATAAATGTCATTATATTTCAAATTCCCTAATTTTCTAGACCGTAATGGACGGAAGGATGGATGTTTCAAATATGTTTAGGTAAAATTAAGGAAGCACTCATATACGATTTTATTATCTTTCTAATATGCAAACAATAAGGAAGAATAAAATGATTTTTTTTTAAATTCAATCGTTTTAACTACTTCAAAATAACGTTCCATTATTAAAAAAAAGATTCAGCTAATAAAATCCACAGATATCCTCGTTTTCATTTTATTCAAGCTTTTTTATAAATGTAGTGTAGGTCTGGAGTTAGTGACGAAGATTGTATCCGTAGGTATCCGTGAAACCTTCCAAGGTAGTTGTCCCGTTAAAACCAAGACCTCAGCACGAAAAGTTCCCTGGAGGAACACTAAGCTGAAGGAACTTAGGGTATAGATAAGGAAACTACGCAATATGGCAAAAAAACCAAAGAGTGGAATATTTACAGTGCAGCTTTAACCGAATATAATAAGGAAATTAGGAAAGCTAAGAGAGCATCATCGAGAAAGCTATGCAATGAAGTTCACAGTACAAGACCACCCGTACTGCTTCGAAAGATAAACCCAGTTAGATTGGGCTTCTTATAAAGCCTGATGGTAACTTCACTAATAGTGAAACAGAAACGTTGGATTTACTAGCGTCGACCCATTTCCCAGAGTCACATTAGACTTTTGCCTCGAACTCCTTCAGAGCCCTACGAAGGCCTTGTAATGAGGACTAGTGTAAGGCTGCAAAGATAATAAGGTCAAACCTGATGCAGTAGGCTGTTATTATATTTATCATACTACAGAGGGGTATCGATATCTTTCTTCCTTATCCGGTGAAAATATTTAGAGCACAAGTTTAGCATGAGGATATATTCCAGAACGATGGACAATCGTCAAAGTTCTATTTAGATCTAAGGCTGGTAGAAAGGACTACGCTTTACCAAAATCCTTTAGACTTATGAGCCTATCTTCCTTTCTTCTCAAGGCATTGGAAAATATTAGAGATAGATAAATTAGAGATGTAGCCTTAACTACGAGGTGCATTTTTATTACAAAAGCGTATACATCAACCAGCACGCTTACTACAGAGGAAAATCTACCTACGCATTGACACACTGGATTATGCTGATGACCTTGTGGCCATTGCGAGGGGTCTTTGCCAAAGTACTTTACCATTAATCATACAAAGAGGCCTAAACACCATAAATATCTGACGTAGATAACGGTTTATTAGTTGATGCTGATAAAACTATTATAATAAATACCCTTTTCCAAAAGGAGACGACTGAACAAATTAGTTACGTTGAAACTTAATGATAAAGAAATACCATTCTCCATAGTTAAGTGTTTGGGCGTAACAATAGACCAACAACTAAAACGATATTTTCATCTCAGCAACGCCATTATTATGCCATTGGGCCAAAATTGCTTTAGGTGTGTGCAGTCGATGGTTGAAAACAGCTGGGCTTGCGTCCCAGTATGATCCTATGGCTATACAGCAGCATAGTGAGAACGACTCTTACCTACGCCTCCATTATCTGGTGTAATAAGGCCAACCAAAAAACGACTGCGGACAGACTAAATAGTCTACACAGAACTGCCCGTTTAGTGGCAACCGGATAGATTAAATCATCACCTGGAGCAGCTCTTTATGCACTTCTATGCCTAACGCCCCTTGACCTCTATTAAAACAAAGAGGTTAAGACTAGTTTGTATAGGATTAATGCACAGAGCGCTCTAAGCTTGCTTTCCTATAGATTGAGATCCATGCTCTACTCAATTATGGAAACACCGGTGTTATGTATGATCTCAGATATAATGCGTCCACTATACACATTTAATAAAAAGTGTATAATGGCACTACCCTCCAGAGGACTGGCTAAAAGGACAAGTTATCTGTGGGGCCTCGACGTAGGCTTTGAAATTTACGGGGAACGCCCCACATTCAAACTTATCTTGAATTTGGATAGATTCACCTCCCAGTGTGCGGAAATCAATCTGCAAAAACACTACGTTAACTATATAATTTACTCGTATAGTAAAGCAGGACACCTAGCGCTGAGATCAAACGTAGTGAACTTAAGGCTAGTTGGAGACTGCACTATCCATCTAAACGCTCGGGGGTGTAATAACAGGGTCGTTATAAGACGGCTTCCGGGTCGTAAGGGTGTTGTAGGCAATGAACTTGCCGACAAGCTTGCACGGGGGGGGGGGCTCAAATAGTACACAATTTGGACCCAAGCCATTTTGTTGAATCTCAAAAAGCCTAGCCCGATCGACTCTTGAAACGTTTTATCACAATAAATCACTTAAGATCTGGTCTGATCCTATGATCGTAAATTCGCTTCAGAAGCCCTGGGTTTAAGTAATAATAAATTGCGTGTTTTGGCAAGAGCCCTGACTATCAAGGACATGTCCATTGTGGGACTATGAAACTCGAAGATTATTACTTAAAGATTTAAAGGAGAAACGCGTCTGCACGTCCTAACTGATTGTAAACCCTTAAAGCGCAAACGTAACACTCATCTGAGAAACTATCTACACCGCCCAGAAGAAGTGAATTTGCTCACAGGTAAGCATCTCCTTCTATTCATTGAAGAAATATGGCTTAGTAGTGAACTATAACCATAGCTGAGACCACAATAGATCTTTTAGGTCGCAGTGATACTGGTCTTTCTAGATTTGCATAGCTACTGGCACAAAAAAGGTAGTTTATAAAAAATGAAAAGGTAGGAAAACGCACGACTAGATTGGAATAAATATATTCGCTCTGCATTAGTTACTATGTACTTTATTTACTATCAGTGCATCGAACCGTATCACAACCAGCGATCTAATTCATGTAAAATTACCACTTGAAAAACGTTTAATCAGTTCATCTATGTTTCAATTCTGTGAATCCAGCAAAGTTATTATCGCTGTATAAAGTAAACTTTTATTTCATAAATTATTAATGCTGTCAGTTAGATGAGCCGCAGCAGCTCCGTGACAACCATGGCAAAAATTCTCCTTACGACGCTATTTTTGGAGGTAGCCTATGTTGTGAACTTTTATAGGCTTTAATGAATAATGAACGATGAATATTCCCAAACCGACGAAAGAAAGTGGCGTCAACACTATGAGATAATTGTTACAACAGTCGCAAATTATCCTCAAGCTTAGCGACTATGGCAAATCATGACAGATTGGAAAGGCTTGCATGAGGGTCGGCTCACGACTTGTGTCGGATCGGCCTCATCCAAAGCAGCTTGTTGCGTTAGCAGTAAGAGCACGCAAAGTACCAGATATCTGGTATGGAGAATATTTGCCATAGTTGCCACACTTGGCAGGCGGGTTGGAAACGGCAGTGTTCTTTACTTTCTAGTTACTATTAGCAAGACGTTGCTGTAAATATCCTGGCTGGTTACCCTCTGTCGTTTCTTACAACACCCGCGGGACGAGATAATAGATATTCTAACACCGCAGCTACATTATTATATTTGTTATATACGAAGTATGCACGCATGTATGCACTATGCGTGGTAGAGCCACGCTGCAGCTATATTATGGTTGTAGCACGAATGGGTCGGCTCAACCGGGGAAGAACCACGCTCTCACACAATACCAGCGTAAAATAGCAGCCTAATACTGCTGTGTTTCGTATGGTGAATGTAGAGATCCGGAGACCCCTTTTACTGGAAACGAGGCATTCCATCTTAGTCCTCAAGGGTGACAACGTATCTGCGTTTTGATTCTTAATCGAGAATAAATGAGGATGTCTATGGGCCACAGCATCCATTTACTATCAGATATGTATGCTCGTTTGTCACCCTTATTTCATAAAATAAAAAAAATAAAATTAAAATAAATTAAAGACTACATTTTCCTGAGAAATTATCGTCTCCGCTATGAAATCTGTCAAATATTTTACCTCACTGTAAATTGGCGCCGCCCTGGTGGCAGAAAAAGTGGTGGATGCCCTTATTAATGATATAATATTCGATTTTTGCCAATTAACTATAATAAATGTAAAATCGTAGCAGAAAATGTTCGTCAAATTATTTTGTGTTCAAGGGCTCCACTATGGCCTAAGAGGGTGTTGGTGGCAATATAACTCGAAGAACCATTAACCGATGGGGAAGAAAGGTTCTCGAGTGACAGACTCGTAGCGGTAAACGAAGTGAAGAGCGGCCTCCTACTACATAGAGTGGTGACCTGGTAAAAGAAGTAGGAAGTTGATGGATGCAGGATGAGCCACTCTGGTCTGTGATTTGTGGCATTCTTTGATGGAGATCTACGTTCAGTTGTTTACATGTAACCGGGTGTTATTATTTATTTTTAATTTCTTTTTAGAATTTTATTCATAGCTGTTTATTCAATTAATTATCTAATTACAAAATAAATCAAATATAAAATTCATTTATAAATTACAGTAAAAGTATATCAACAAACAGCCGCATAAATGAACAACACACACTGGGGACACTCGGATTTATAAATAAACGTGTCGTAAAAAACGCATTTACTTTGCATCTTATATTCCCTTAGAAAATAAAAAACAAAGGCTGTGAAATACACAAAACAATATGTATATGTAAATATTGAGTTTTTCAACTTATTTGACAAACAATTGGACTACCTCAGAAAACTATAACAGATAGCCTGTCTGATGATGACTGACTGATGTGTGATAAATATTTATTTCCATTTTAATCACAACAATACTTAACCGAGAGCTACGCAGCAACATGAAAGCCGAAACTGCAGACGTCCATCCCCTTACCAAGCTTGAAAATTTAAGCAATTCCTTCCTACAACGGCTGAGACCTTTGTGCAATAGAGGATTGTTACGGGCTGATTATTAAGACAAATATCCAACCATAATAATATTGACATACCTTAGTGTATGGCCGAATTATAAATGCGCTACGCTAAATGTGTAGCATGTTACGCTGATTTATTACGCGTAAGCAAAAGAGCAAATTTTACATTCGCTCTCACACCATTTTATTTTTAACAATTACCTCTTACCATGTTTGTAACAGTTGTAAATAATTTTACGTAACACAGCCACAATAATATCCGCAGTAGAACCAGAGTGACCGACATAGCCCAACGGATTAGAAAGCTGAAGTGGCAATGGGCCAGCCATATGGCTCGAAGAACCGAAAACGTATGGGGAAAAAAGGTTCTCGAGTGGTAACCTTAAACCGGTAGACGTAGTGTAGGGCGAGCCCCGACCACATAGAATGATGACCTGGTAAGACATGCAGGAAGTCGATAGATGCAGGTGGCTCAGGACCGTGCATTGTGGCATTCCTTGGTGGAGGTCTATGTTCAGCAGTGGACTTGTGAGGCGTTGTAATGATGATGATGATGATGATGAGCCACGCTGTAGCTACGCTAACTAAACATTGAATTGGCTTGATTGGAGTACGAGCATGCAGTCACAAAATACCAGTGTGAATTAGCATAATAATCCTGCTACGTTACGTATAGTGAATGAAGAGAACCGGAGACATCTTTTACCGCTAAAGAAGAAATTCATCTTCGATCTCAGGGGTAAAAACGCATCATCATTTTGATACTCAATCGGCGAAGGATGCATCTATGGGCTGCAGCAACCACCTACCATCAGATGGGCTGTGTACTTTTGGCACTCTTATTCTATAAAAGAGTAATAGTAATAAACTTACATGTAAGTATAGTAGGCATCATAGCTGTAAACATAGTAAACATCACAGTAAAGAATATACAGCCAGCGTTGCTCATCACTTTAGCCGCATCATGGCCTATATCGTAATACAGGAACCCGATTAACAGGCCGACGACTGTATGCGAACATAGCCTCAAATGCGTCAACATTTGATCACGTAAGATGCTTCTGAACGTCCGTTTCAATAAAATCCAGAATTGCTTCCAGCCGGACGTAGGAAAACCAGTGTTGACAGGTTTCTTCGTGAAACTTTCACTTGAGTCTAGGAGGGAAGTGGTGCAAGTCACTGGTGCGAGGTTTGTGGCGTTGGGTAAAGCGTTTTGTTTTTCGGTGTTTATATTCGGTTCGGACATGTCTATCACAGTGCAGGTGGGCTTATCTGGAAGTACAAAAATACCTTCGGTAAAAATTATGTTCATTCAATTTTTTTTATATTATTTATTTTATTACTGAGTGATAGGACATTTTTCTGTCTAGAAATTCGTTTCGGTAGGTTAAATCTTTTTTCGTAATTATGACGTTAAATAGCAGCGCTTGCACTGCTGTGTTTCTGAAGGGTGTACAGAGCCAGTAAAACAGGCACTAAGGTATTCCATCTAACTCGATATTTTTTTATTTATTTAACTGGCTTTACGGCTCTGGGTTCTAGCCCTTCTGAGTCTATCTGCCGATTCGCTATAATGTGAAGTTTTTGGGAGATTTTGAGGTCTGCTCAAATCAACGGATAGTTGATTTGAGATAGGCACTCGAGTTCCTAAAGCGCCTAAGCGATTAAAATAACATGAGGTTTGTATCAATATTGAAGCACTTGTTACGTCGTTTTCTTTGATAGTTCATACGCGCGCATAATTCACAAAATCGCATCACTTTTACGAATCAAAATCCACTTCAAACGATAAAATTATTCAAGCGACAAAACAGGAGCGGCAATCCGTCGACGGTCAAGTTCCCGCCAAAAACTCCCCATCTAACACGTCAGAAGAGACAACTCATCTATAGCTGTATCTTTGTTTGAAGTTGGCTGCAGTAGCTACTTACCACCAGGTAGAGTGTGTGACTGCGCGTTTCATTTGTTTCTCTTTAGTCTATTGTTATTCCTACATTTTTAACCTTTATGCGTGGTAGAGCCACGCCGCAGCTATACTCTAGTTGTAGCACGAATGGGTCGGCTCGACCGGGGAAGGACCACGCTCTCACAGAATACCAGCGCTTGGTGCTGCTGTGTTTCGTATGGTGAGTGTAGAGAATCGGAGACCCGTTTTACAGGAATCGAGGCATTCCACCTTAGTCTTCAAGGGTGATAACTCATCTGCATTTTGGTTCTTAATCGAGGTTTGATATTGATGTCTATGAGTCACAGCATCCACTTACCATCAGGTGGACAGTGTTCTCGTTTGTCACCCCAATTCTGTAAAAAAAAACCTTTAGACTTTTGAACACATTTTTCTGTAGACTATAGAAACAGGAAATAGCAAAAAACTATGAGTGGTAGACTGAACGGTAGGTATAAATACGTACCTATAATATATAAGCAAGCTGTTACCGACCGTTTAAATTTTGAACGACTTGACAGATTAAGAACATACTCAAACGATGTATTTGTTTTATCGAGACTGCAGGTCATTATTAACAAATTCGATAATTATGCACAACACTTATATTCACAATTTTATATTGATTTAATGTATATTTGTATGTGTATTTATATGTACGTGTGTAAGATATAGATGTATTCGTATTCATAATTATCTATACAAATAATATTTATGCTTATATGGCACCTGCTTAAATATCTATGCTTATTTCGTGGTTGACAGGCCCCCAATTGAGACTTTATGTTCAATTTTTTTAATTAAAAAAATAATTGATAAAAACGTAGAGAATTAAATATTCTAAGTAACAAAGAAAGATTTACTGATGAAATTAGGAAACAAAAATAAAATGAGAAAAACAAAGAAAAGAACATAAAAAACATAATTCAAACTCACCTATCACAATTTGTAACGCCTCTATTTTTTTCACATTGCTCTTACTTTGGTTGTTAAAGTTGAAGTTTTGTGGGACGGACGATGACGATGACGATGTTGATGATTGCCCGCGGCCACAGTATCCCTTGTTGACTGCCATCACTAACTTGTGCACCCAATCACCGTGCTCGCCCGTCGCAACTTCCATCACTGTAATATAAAAATGAAAGTATTGGTAGCATCTTTCTTTATCCATATTGTGAGTGAGTGGCAGGTACGTTAAGTGGTACCTAAGAAAATTTATTGACCAAATTGCCGACATATCAAAGACGGGCGAAATTAAAAGTACCTTTAACCGACTAACACGTATGCGTAGATACAGAGATTTGAAAGAAGCGAGAATGGTTTGTCAGGATCGTGCCAATTGGAAGCATGTAGTTGAACTACCCTACTTCTACGGGTGACAGGCGTAAAGTTAATGTATTTTTACGTGGTAGAGGCATGCTGCAGCTATATTATGGTTGTAGCATGACATTGTAGTCGACTCGACTGGAGAAGGACCGGGCTCTCGCAGAATACATGCATAAAATAGCAGCTCAATGCTGCTACGTTTTGTATGGTGAGTGTAGAGAACCGGAGATTTAACTGGAAACTACGCATTTCGTCTTAGTTCTCAGGGGTGACAACGCATCTGCATATTGATTCTTAATCAAGTATTGACGTAGATGTCGCCATAGCACCCACTTACCATCAGGTGGACTGTGTGCTGGTGTGTCACCCTTATTCTATAAACAATGTACCTATGTATTAAACAAATTAAAAAAAGGTTTTTTTTTCAAACCATTGAGTGTTGGTGAACCTTGCATGTTCTAATGGTTCTAAATGGCTTATTCCTAAGACATGTATATTTTTTCGCAACGTTTTCCTTCACCGCCAAGCACATAGTAGATCCGTACTTAGAATTACTTCACGAATATTTCCTTGATATCGGCATTGACGCAACCGGGTTGCTTCGCGCTTTGTTAAATTTATAACGAGCGCAAAACTCCTAAGCTATTAAGGCTCTCTTGGTGTAACAGGAACGTGTGTATTTTGTTCAATTGTACTAAATCTTTTTTTACGCGGTAGAGACGTATTTATTACGGTTGTAGCACGAATGGGTCGGCTTTACCAGGAAAGGATCACACTTACAGCATACCAACGTAAAATAATGTGTTTCGTATGGTGAGTGTAGAGAACCGGAGACCTTGTTTACTAGAAACGAGGAATTACACCTTAATTCTCAGCAGCGACGACATATCTGCATTTTGATTCTAAATCGAGGATGGATGTAGATGTCTATGGGTTACGTCATCCACGTACCATCAAGTGAACAATAATATAACAACAATATTGAATATTAAAACAGAAGCAACGGTACACACACGTGATTATTATTTGTACAAAAAAGCCCAAGTTTTATAAGAAAGTTAGCTGTATTTTATTCCGGCGGTTTTGGGTTTTTGTTTTTCATCATATCGCGGTTGAAAAAATTATACTTATTACTATTCTTATAAAATACTAATAACAGAGTAAAGTAAACTATCTCTACTCACCATAATCAGCAGGATTGTGATAACTCGGACAATGTAGACTCATTGACGATAAAAAGGGTACCAAGCCACAAACTCTTCCCTGGTATATACATTGCCCTTCTGACAAAGTGTACAAAAAGTCGAACATTTCAAACAATCGCGCGGACGGTTGATGTATAGTGCATATAATGGTTCTGCCGCCTCTTGCTAATGACTTCAATAACGATATGCATTGGAAACATGACGAACTATCCAATCCCGAAGTCGGTTCATCGAAGAACATCACAGGTGGATTGTTAACCAACTCTAAAGCTATCGACAGACGTTTTTTTTGGCCGCCTGATAGATTTATCGTGCGAGTGTCAGCTGCATCTACAAGACTCAACATTTCTAGGATTTCATCGATCACAATTTTCTTGGCAGTAACTGTCATATCTTTCCCTAGCTTTAGATTTGCCGAAACGTACATCGCTTCCCGTATAGTAAGATGAGGTAGAAGGCAGTCATCTTGCATTATATAACAAGAGAGCTTCCGAAATCGTCGGAGATTTCTTTCTTTACCATTGATAAGTATTGATCCAGTTACGTTGGACGTTCTGAAACAAAGATATAACTAAATTTTATAAGTGTATTTATCTGGGGTTCGAGATTATATCTTCTAGCCAATTACGATACGGACATATTATTTTAAACAAGAATAAACGAAATATAGGCTGACGTGTTTACCATCCAGAACCTTATTATAACTTAAAACATCCATTGGCATCTTTTATTTGTGGTAGAGCCACGCTGCAGCTATATTATGGTTGTAGCACAGACGGGTCCGCTCGACCGGGCTAAGGCCACGCTCTCACAGTATACCAGCGTAAAATAGCAGCTTAGTGCTGCAATGCTTCTTATGATGAGTGTAGAGAACCGCAGACCCTTCTTACTGGAAACGAGGCATTCCATCTGTCTTCTGGGGTCACAACGCATTTGCATTTTGATTCTTAATTGAAGATAAATGTAGATATCTATGGAACGCAGCATCCACTTACCATCGGGTGGACTGTACGCTCGTTTGTCACCCTTATTCTATAAAAAAAGCATAGTATTCTATTACTCATTTTTTTTCATTACAACCTAACAAAAGTTGACGGTTAAACGCACGCCTGCCGTACATATTGACACATTGGCTCACTGAATTTAAACCGCGACAAATCGATCAAATAAGTTTTATATTTAGTAATTCAGGTACACGCAATCGTTGGGGAGGTGGGGAGTTGCTCCTTAAACTAGGTAAGACACGCTATTACTTTTTACGTTGAACTGAACTAATTATTTTTTACGTCTTTATTACTTTGCTTTATTCTATTAAAATAGGTATATATAAATTGTTAAATAAATTCATAATAAAAAAATTTTTTCAATCATGAACAAATCAAAACATAAAAATTCAAGCTACTATGTATTCGAAAATATTTTGTTTCACAAATTTATAAAGAGTAGAGTGATAACAAAAAAATCTTTCAGCTCTCAATAAACCCATATCGTTGGATTACAAACAGCGTGGCTGGCGCAGTGCCAGACATTTAACATTCCTAAATTGTTAACTATAGTAAACATCGGACACGTTTGGAACTCTTTACATTGTGTAGCTGAAATATATAACGACGGATTTAATAACAATCGTTTACTGACACTAAATTCTCATCAGGTTTCATACGAGTCTGATGTATTTTCTAGGCGGAATGGTTGCTATTCCGCCTTGAAGTCCGCACAGGTAGTTACGTCCTTCTTACCTTTATCTCTAAAGCCCTGCATCTTAGCTCTTACGGCCTTATCAAACTGGTGGTTTGCGAGCGGCTTCGGGCCGGAGCGGGCGCGCAGCGAATACGTCGCAAACACGCCACGGCTGCGCAGCGAGGATGTCGCGGATGCTTGGCGAATACGCAACGTTTTCATCGAGTGTTCGCAGCGAGTATACGACGTACAGTACACTCAGTAACAAAATGGAATCCGATGAGGAAACACTGTTGTTGGTTTTGTTACTTTGAAGACGTATGAGACGAAAACAACAGATTAAAATAATCGACTGGAAGAGAGCGACTACTTTGTGTTGTTTTGCAAACGAATAAAATATAATCCTAAAAACATCGTTCCTGCCTGTGAATGTCAAGACCTACATTTTATGAGTTGTTGTATCTGATACAAACCGACTTAAGACATGAAGACGCACATTTGAGAATATCAGTGTCACATAAAAAATACTTGTTTTTACTATAAGGTATATTTTAAAAGTTTGTACGAGAGTGTACAAAATGGCGTGCATGTTGCTATTCGCGTGCGATCGAGGGATGCGAGCTCGTGACTTGGGGCATCCCAACTGGGACAGTTTAGGTTAGAAAGAGAAGGCGGGTCTATTCGCAACGCGACACGACGGATCGTAGTTATTTTTTTATAAACCACTCAGCGGACCCCGCGAAGCGGGGCTCCGTCGGCCGGGCTTTCCTCGACTGCGCTACTTTGAGTGGCATGGTGCTTCCCTCCCCCAACTCTCGTCCATGTTGTAGAATGATGATGATGATAATAAAAGTGTGAATTATATCTCTAAATAACAAGTGATAAAGACTCCAGGAAATACTACACATATTAAGCAAAAAGTTACTCGTCACATGTCTATATACAGGTATGGCGACCTTGCATTTGAAATTCATAAAGCGTGTACACCTTGACAGTTTGGAAGGCGGAAAGGAAGATTTGTAACGACGTCAACCGCACGAAAATACGAAGAAAATGAGTATTATTCAGAAGTTAACTCATAAAAGATAATATTTAGTATTAATTTAAAACAGTGTGTTCTTTCCAGAACTCAGCTAATGAATATTCACATATTTAATATTATAATGGGTTTCCGCAAAGTAATGTCTAAATCTATTAATTCGTATTATTTTTAAAGCATTTTTATAAGATTGGCGTGTAAACTAAACTAACCTTTTTCATTAATAGCACTGTGAATTAAACATAATTATAGTAAAGGTTTAATAATACCCACCACCCCGTATCCCGTGGGTGTTGTAAGAGGCGGCAGAGGAAAAATGAAAGAGGAGATGGGCAGCAGTATAGAAAGATGCTTACAACTCAAAATAATAAAAAACTACAACTATGGCAAAGTCCCTTCCTCCCCATGAGGCAATAAGGGAGGCCTATGTTCAACTGTGAACTTTTGTAGGCTGTAATGGATGGACTGTAATTTAATCTTCCACTTGACATAAAAGAAGTATCTTCAATTAATTTGTTCTAAACGTAAAATTGTGTCACACTATTTGGAATTAGTAGGTTAGGTTAACGGTTCTATTAGTAATCTACAAGTTACATATACTGTACATACGGTATATCATGTTTATGTTGTAAATATATATAATTTTAAAACGTTACCTCCACACTAGGATTTTCCCCTATCGTTTACAAGCGTTGCAAGTTTACAAACACAAATTTCACAAGCACAAACATCCAGACCTGGAACAATTACTTGTAGGTCATACAAATACTTGTTCCGTACGGGATTCGAACCCGCGGCCCCCAGCGCAGCCACTCATTGCTAAGCCACTGCGCCATGCGGCCGTCAAATAATATTCTAATGAATGTTGTTTTCTATTTCTGCTGCCAAAGAGCAAATCAAAAACTGCCCTTGTACAAAAAAAAATTGTGTAATAAAGATTTTTTTATCCTTCTATTTAATTGACTGCCTGACGTATAAGCAACCAACTTGAAAGAAAGATGTCCTTTGATACTTGTCACTTCTGAGGCCTAAGGTGGAATGTCTTTCATATTGTACTAACTTCCGATCCACAGACCCGAACACAGTCGGATGAGAACAATATAATGAAGACACGTAATACGAGTCATGCAAAAAATAATACATAGCATATTTTTATTACTAAATCCAAACCAATGAAGAATATACATGAAAAGCTAAACCTGTGCTACTTTGAGTTGGTGGAACCACCCCAAGGTATAAAGTTCATAATGAACATAATATATATACGGGACGGTTTTAAAGTAGCGCCTATTACTGAGAAGCTTTCAGAGTGGATATGTTAAGCGGGATATGCAGGCCGCTAACGACCTGAATAACGAATTTCCTACGATACATGAAAGTATTAGGTCAGACTGTTTACGATGATTGATACAATCAACTGGAGCTCCAGAATTGAAGACCCGTGGTAATGGGAAAAGGCGAAAACGAAATGCAGAAGACCTATTTTATATCGAGAGTTTTATAACCTACGTAGTTGAAAGTGTAAAAGTATAATAAAACTATATTTTACGAAACGCCTCAAAATAATATGTTTATGATACAGGGTTATTTTGAAATAATTGGCCAAATTTGCAGAGGAGGTTGAGTACAGGTCATATAAGCGAATGTTGAAAAAAATATATAAAAATCAAACATTTTATCCCTTTTATTCTTTATATTCAAAATATACGGAAACACATTATTTTAATTGATTGTCATATGAAGCGCCTACCATTTTATTGTCAAACATTGATATTACTAACATTACGTGGACCGACGAAGCCCTATCTACGGGCGTAGGGCTTTATAATAGTCGTAACAAAAATTACGGGGCAGAATGCAACCAAACAAGGACGCCAACTGTTCAGTTATGTATCAGTGACCGCAAGGGTGAAAACTGGCAGCGATCACCGAATGGTTAGAGGCACACTGAACCTAAACGTTAAGTTGGA
>DWHP01000753.1:0-18143 GCA_018247895.1 Parnassius honrathi
CATATGCTAATTTAGATTTAACTGTACTTGATGTTCAATTATTTTGGTGTACAATAAAGAGTAAATAAATAAATAAAATAACTGTTATAGATTCTTATTAGTCTGAAAATACTAGCAGTTATTGCCTATAGTTAATACATTTAAATACCACTTTTTTATTCTGACTTGTTCTACGATGTTTTAAAGAAGACATGAAGAAGAAAATATTGTTCAGTAATTGTTTTTCCTTTCAACATGTAATTGTCCTGAATATTGATTTAAAGAATTTACAAGGAAAAGGCTTTTAATTGGATCAACCACAGTAATATTAAGGAATAGGTATATAAAACAATAGGCACTTAAAGTATTACTTATAATGATTATTGCAGCTTTCATTTGCAAGATTTTTTGAGATAAATAAATTTGTGGTAATATTCACCAGTAACTATAGTTAGTCCGTGATATACTGAATTACTTTATAAGATGATCACATCTATCTCCAAATCTTTCAGTCAATAAGTTTTTCTTTTTACCAAAACAGCCAAAAAATAAATAAAATTATTCATCACCTTAGTTCCTTTAAAGCCAGTGTCATCTCAGGAGCATTGTCCACCGTTTGTAATGCATCTTTAGGGCAGTTAAGGCGATACTGGACATATGCCTTTTCGAAGTGCAAATCTCCAGCCAGAGCAGCATTTTTGGGGTTGCTCAGCACTGCCAATGCTTCCTTGAAGTTGTGGAGCTGAATGAAGCAAATTATCTTGCAACGGAAGGCTTTTTGTTCCGTTGGGGAAATCTGTAAGACTAAAGAAATAAATTATATTTAGTTAAAAGCGGCAAAAATACAAAATTAAACGTTTTAGATCAAGTATTTCTGAAGAATTTTCAAAATTACTTAAATCAAAAGGTTTTTAAATGATTATAATTCAAGAATTCAGTCAAAGGAAAAATGGCTTAAAGCTGCTACCTACTAAAACAGCACTATAATAGTCCCATTACCACTGCTTGACAAGATACTATGTTTATGTGAAGAAAATAAATTATATTTTTTTATATTATTCCAGAAAAATGTTTTACTTACTTTTACCCGCTGCTTTTAATGCTCTATCATAGTCACCACTTTGGCAAAATTTATTTAATTCAATATATCCCTGAACAAGGTTACTTTCCTTGTTGGCTGACATTTTTTGACAACTTGGCACTAAACATCACTGGTGATCTGCAATTTTGACGGAAGGCGTTTAGAAACAAACCGTCACCATTTCATTTCGTAACTTTACCACATTTTTTAAAGAAAATTTAGATTCCTAAATTCTACATAAATGTTTGGCTAAGAAAAAAGGGGACAAACAAAATATTCATGGAGTGTAGAGGTAAGGAGAACCATCCCAAATAGAAGAATAGTTGAAAAAGTGTCTACCTGTAAGTAGTAAATAACAGTTCAAAAACTCTCCACAACACCACTAGAGGATAAAAAATGAACTTAGCAGTTGTTGTCGGAGTGAAGTGTACTGAGCTGAAGAATTTAATTTTTGTGGTGACTAGAGTAGTTGATGAAACTTCAGTATTTAAAACCTCAAATAGTCAAATTGTCTAAAATAATTTAGTAAATATAACCAGAAAAAGTCACCCTGAAACACGTTAAGAGTGATTTTTAAAATAAAAATTTTGAAAACAATAAAACAGTTATTATAAAAAATAATTGTCGTGAAAGTCTGTGCTATATAAAGTTCTTTAAAATTTACCCTCTAGCTACAGTGGTGCCACCCTTATTATAGCGCTTTCCTACGGACACTTTAATACAGAGACGGACGGATGGACTCCTTACGTCTGCACTCCATGATAATATTTAAAGACGTTGCATGTAATTCTTGCGTGTAGTTTGAAACGTCAAGTGTTCATCTTTGGTCTCTTTTAGAGATGTTACGGAGGTTCGACTTCGATTCCGAAAGTTCGGAACTTCCGACTGATTTTGCACCTTCGATTGCGCTTTCAGTTCCGATAAATTTTAATTGGAAGTTATATCGGAGCTCCATGCACAGTGACGCAGCTATCAGCGCATACGAACATGTTTATACTTGTCGCACGGTAACCTCCCCAAAATGATTGCTTAGCAAGATCTTTCAATTTCGTGGAAGGTATTGGATTCATACGACTTACTAAGTCCGCAGTGCCGAATTATCAGCTAAGGTGAAGACAGTTTTCTTACAGAATAATCTTTGATGAATAATGAGTGTAATATTATTTCATTAAACATGCCCTTAACACATACCTATCTCTTCTGCTTTCAGCTCCGATTCCAGTTCCAGTTCCGACAAACCAAATTTAAAAACTCTGCTTACGAATTCAGTTCCGATGTAACCATTTCCTTAAAAACTCTGCTTACGAATTCGGTTCCGATGTAGCCATTTCCGTAACATCCATATACTCTTAAAACTACGCCAAATTTAGGAGAAAGTTACATTCGTATTTTCCGGTTTATTACTAGGAAAATGATATCAATATGCAGTGTTAAGCACAGGGTAAATTTATATTAATTATTTTATTATAAATTCTAAATCAATTCTATTTTAAATTAATGAAATCATTAAATTAATAAACTTTTGCACAAAATTAGAGAACAAAAGTTCATCAAAAACAAAATGATAAAAAACTGCACGCGTCAATTTTTGGATGAAAAAATCATTAGAATAAATAACAAAAACGTTTGAAAATAATTTTATAGGCATAAAAACATAATTAGTCTTTAAAAATATTACATTTTTTTTAACTCAGCACACAATCCATCTACAACTGCTACATTCATACTAGAATGGCGCTAGCGTAGATACAGGGACACCCCGGACACTCCATACGGAATACAATGTTCGAAAATTAATTACTTACTACTACCTATTACTACATAGGCAAATGACGTTTGTATAGGCGCAAATGTGTACTTGTGAACGTAGCAGAAGCCTATGGGAATGATATTTTACCCTTGTCTGTGACCCTGCGAAGTGACAAGGTCAAAGATGACTACTAAATTTATTATTTTAATGCCGTTTGTAAAGTAGGTTTGAATTTCGATAGATTTTAATTAATCTATTTGTTTAATTCAAAACGTTTGTTTTTATTTTTTGTAAAATATCAATACCCTATTTTTTCCCAGACGGTAAAAAAGGTCATTCGGTATATAATAGGAACTGAAATAAACTTTTGTCTTTATCATTCCTTGAAGTAGAAAAGCATCCAAATACAGCACAATATACAACCATCGTTATGGAAACACAATTACAGGTACCTATCCTTTGAATTGTAAAATCTTGTGTTCACTTCAGGTTCGTTCGATCGCGCGCGCCCTTGTTTAAGAGTCAGTGTTGCCTACAACGAAGTGCGGGGTGGGGTGCAGTGTTTGAAATGAGTGTGGGGAGGTGAGTGGCCGTTCTGTACTTAGTACTATTATGTACTGTGTGTACAGATTATGCCTGTACTTCGCTAGAGCCATTCTGGAATATTTCTGAACTGTTATTTACAGCTTACAGCTGAACACTTCATCTTGTCCCCCATATGAGATAGTCCTCCTTACTCCTAACCTTCATAGTTCTGTAAGATATTTCATAACACATGACATGATGATGATATATTTAATTTATAGTAATTTCGTTCTTAATATTAACAACAATCGACAGTTTTTTTTAATATTACTTTATTAAGTGTCTAAAAATAACATAAAGTACGTTGTTTTCGAAATCAAGTGATGATGATTATATATAGATTCATAATTACTAGCCAAAAATACGTATGAAGTGGTAGATTACATAGTAAATATTCGTAGTGAGAAACTAATAGTTAGTGAATAATACCACACAATGAATAAAAAGACAAAGAAGAGTAAGTTTTTATAGTGGTTGTACTCCCTCTCCAACAAACAACAAACAATGTACAAATTTTTCGTGCATCTCACAAATATCCGAGGTCACTCTTCTTAACGCAGTTAGGATATGCTCTAGATGCGGCGTAGGTACCTTAGCTACCCTTGGTATAAATTGGAGCATAATTTTCATCAACGCGGCGGAGTCTGTGTGTATGTCCACAATGACATGTGCTGCGAGCGTTTACGACACATCGAAGGTCTCACTTTCTCCACGATCTAGGTATTGATAGAGACAGAATTGAATAAAATAACCGATCCGATCGAAATAATGCGATCGCACAGCGGTGACCAGAAAACCACTAGGCTATTTGAACACCTCAGTAAAGCCTTTGATGTGGTTTTAAATCGGTACCCTACTGCGCAGCTGGTTTTTCTGGGGGGCTTTAATTTCTGTCATCAGGTATGGCTGTTCCCATAAAAGTGGAACAACTACGCTGAGAGAGAGAGAGAGAGAGAGAGAGAGAGAGAGAGAGAGAGAGAGAGACAGACAGAGAGAGAGGCGTGGAATTTCGCGTTGTCGCTGGGGCTCTCCAAGCTGGTAAAACAGGCGACTAGGGTACCCGATGTGGATGGGCACACAGCAAACTGCTCGACCTTCTGCTAATGACTGATCAGGACAGGTACGATGTTCAGATAACCTTACCTTCCGACCACTGTCTGGTCAAATCTGTGTCGTTATATTCCCAGCCTAATTAAGATTTCCAAGGTGTGTGGCATGTGTCTACCAAGGAATATACAAGTCATCAGAATGGGATGGATGAGATGCGATATTTCTTTGCATCTTATCCTTGGCGGCAGGTCCAATTCTCCTCTGAAGATCCGTTGAGCTGTACAGTGATGTGTTATTATCCGATGTGAGACGTCATGCGGTGAAGTATTCCATCCTCTTTGCTGAAGTGCCCTTTGGTAGTAAATCTCAAAAAAGTAGCGTAAAGCATATTATGGCGTACTTATCCTGGATCATGCACCAGACCGCAAAGTTACGATGTAAGCTATAAGAAGAGAGCCTTTAACCAAGCCGCCAAGTCCTGCAGTTATATGGATTATTATTATTATTAGTATTCCAATCACATATGGAATGAAGCTCTCAAGAAAAGGGGGAAGCACTTACTGTTTCATATCATATCGTCATTCCATCAAGTGGAGTGATCTAGTACTGCACCTACCCGTACAAGATTGCACTCGAAATCCTTTTTTTCTTTTGTTAGTTCTATGGCCACCTCATTGCTACTGCAAATTAATGATTCGCTGAACTATGTCAGTTTCTCTCTTTTGTCCAAGTTACAAATTCCATTATGCAGAGAAATTTCGAGCCAAACCGTTTCCATAGTTAGCAGAGTGGCTTTGAGTTTCCCCGTACAGACAGCAGTCATCACTAGTAGCATGCACTGTAAAAATTTAATTATATAGCAAATATATACTACTTATATACCTACGATTTCAATAAGATAAATATGTGTTCGAAAATGGGGTGAAGCTCCCAAGCGCCTTGTTGTCGAACTTTTACGACTCTATGATACGAGGAATCCCCCAATAGTGAGGTAGGGTTTTTAAAAGAAACTTACTTTATAAAACTACATTTTCGTTTACAAAATAGCACAAGCGCTTGCGAAATCTCGAGTTGTATTGGTAATTACAAAAGTTGTAATGTAAATTAAATTGTAATGTAAATTTGTGAAGTTCACGAAATAATTTAACGCGCTGTAGAGATCGGGTTTAAACAATTTGTATGCTAATTCAAACATTCAGTCTCGATCTTGAATATAATATAATACAAAGAAATATGTTTAAATTTGATACTAACTTTGTTTACGTTTTTGTTAAGACCTTGACATTATTCTATGAGCAAAACCCTCCATTCTAATTGAGGCAAATAAATACGTACTAACTTCTTGGTATCGTTAGAGTATCCGTCATTATTTCGTCCCATAAGTGTTAATGAGGCGACTGCAGAATTTATAGCTGTGATGTTTCACCATAAGAAAGTGTAGACAACCAGAGAACTTTTTACTGCAAAGGAGGCGTTTAATCCTAGTCTTCAGGAGTCACAACGCATCTGCATTTTGTTTCGTAATTGAAAATAAATATAGATGTATATGGGCCTCAGCATTGACTTACCATCAAGTGGACTGTGTGCTAAATTTTGATCCTTATTCTATGTATGACCGGTATAGGACCTATATATGACGGTATGATCATATTGATCATGCATTAAAGCAAATTATCCAAAGTTATAATTGTACATGCTGATGTCGATGAGTAGACTGTTTTACTGTGTAAGAAAAAGGAGTCAAATCTTTTGGGAGATTTGTTTAAATTTTTAATACATTGCGTAAGAGAAAAGCTTGCAAGGTGCAAAACTAGATGGAAATGAACGAAACGATTGAATAATTGAAAAAAATTAAACTACTAACTTGAGTTTGTTATAAGAAAATAAGCTATATTTTTTATAAAATAAGGGTGACAAGCAAGCACACAGTCCACCTGTCAATCTAACTCTTCTGAGTTTGGAATAAAAATGCGGATGCGATGCATTTTGTAGTATAGTATACTGGTATTTTGGAGAGCGTGATCCTTCCCCGGTCGAGCCGATCTATTCGTGCTACTACGACCATATTATGGCTGCCGCATGGCGTACATATATCACACATTAAAATAATAAAAAAGATTTCAATTTTTCCTGATGCCCAGTTGTTCCATGCATCAATTAATTTACGATGATTCATAATAAACCTAATTTAAAGCAAAGTTTATAGGATATGGATCATTCAACGCTATATAAAATCTCTAACTCGAATTTGCAACTGCTTTGCGATTGAGAGCTCGAGTCAAAATCGATTATCGAGATAATACGACCTTAACTC
This sequence comes from Parnassius honrathi, assembly GCA_018247895.1. Taxonomy (NCBI): domain Eukaryota; kingdom Metazoa; phylum Arthropoda; class Insecta; order Lepidoptera; family Papilionidae; genus Parnassius; species Parnassius honrathi. Next base: position 6,760 of record DWHP01000753.1, read on the forward strand.
CAATAAGCGTTGAGTAGCTGAGAACTAACAGATTCATAAATTTTGAGAGAGTTAAATTGTGTTCAGATAGCACTCCGAATGGCTTACTCTCCAAATGTTAATTTGTTTCGCGTCTGTTATTTACGGTTCAATAAATGAAAGCATTATTATAGTGACGTCTTTATGTTGGCTCGTATCATTATGTCTTAATAATACTTGAACCTATTCACGTAAGTTTGGTCTAATTCCCGTCACGGCGGAAAATCTCATCAGAGGCTGACCATCTGCGCAGGACAGGATACTAATGCGCGAGTATGTGCACAAACAAATTTTCGGTAAAAAAGATTTTTTTAAAGGTTCGATGGGGCGGCAATCCGAGATGACCGGAGCGACATCAGGCGCAGCGCAGGATCAACGGTTTTAAGTGTATTCCGAGGGAAAAGCATCGCCAACTTTCTGGTTAAAAGCTGCTACTGAGAATTTAAATTAAATTTAAAAAGAATAAGTTATTGAGAATTTCTTGATAGAAAAACTCAACAACTTATTCTTTTGGCGCTGCCCGAGATTCGAACCCGGGACCTCCCGATTAGGACATATGCGCATACACTCCGGCACTATAATCCTGTCCTGCGCAGATGGCTTGTGTCTGTTGAGACTGGCCGGAATGACCGAAATTCGTTACCATTATTGCATTATACTAATTAGTGTACATCTATGTCATCTTTGTCGTTCTGCTAGAGGCGACAGGAAACTTTTCTATTAATTTATAGTATGAGAGCTAGTAGCGTCGTGAAAACGAGAATTTTAGGTAAGCTAGTTTTTAGATATGCCTCCTCTCTCACTCTCACGGCCAGCATACGGGCTAGCTGGTTGGCGGTGAAGGTTGAATATTTTCGTGCGCATCGTACCTATAGAGCCAAATTAAAAATTATTCAAATAATTTTAAGAAGGATTTTATTTTTTTCATTCAATGTATTTAGTTTTTCAAAACATAAATATATTATTGCCAGGTATTTTTATCACTGCGTACCATGTACGCAATGATAAAAATACCATCTACCGCCCGTCAGCTAGCACATATGCTGGCCGGGAGAGAACGAGGGGAATATCTGAAAACTAGCCTGTCTATAATGCTTTCTCGAAAACGTTGCTAGCTCTTAGACGATTATGCTCGAGTTCTAACTTGATTGCCAATAAAAATTAAAAGTCATTTGGTTTGCCATATAGCTAGATTCCATTTTGTTTGATTAAGGGCTACTAAAATCTGTCTATAAAAGTTCTTGTCTCTTCAAATTGTTTTCAGAAGTTATACACGTATATAACCTACATCTATGGCATATCGTTTAAAATTGTAAAGTTTGTTGCAGACAAAAACCAATTCCTTTTCATTCGAACCAAATTCTAATAATGATGATATCCTTCAAGCATGTTTAATTTACTTAAACGCCATTGAAATATTGATGTTTTATTCGGTGATTTTGATTGAAGTTGTGTTGTGCACAAGAATTTTTAATTTTATGCGACTTTTTGTCACCCAGTTGCTATCAAAATTAACATATAAATTGTTTAGAATTTGCACGCCGTTGCATGTTAAAATGTTTTGCTAACTTCATGAATTTGTATGTTAATTCTAGAGAGTTAGATAAGTTTTGTTTTAGCTGGTTAGACGGCTGAGTAAGTTTTTTTTAACTGTACCATCAAATATCACAGTTGAGATTTATGTATATACTTTCTACGTGATTCGAAATCTCGCCCGTGATAAATTTTGTGGTGGTATGATTTTGAAAGTATTCTATTGTACAAAATCAGAATATGTAAAAAAGTCATGGTAATGCACAATGCTGTGTTCCCTAAATAACATATGCATGTATTATTTCGAATTGAAAAACATCGTTTCAAAGTATTTTTATCTGCTGCACTAATTGGTAATTTAATTGAATGTTTAAAACAGAAACGCAAAATGCAAGATTCTATTTCTATTAGTAATTTATATTAACTAGACCGGTATCGTTTCAAGACAAGATGCAATCTTAATCGAGTTACAGCAAAGTGTGTCTGAGATTGGGATTTGCTAACTCTCAAACCTATGATGACGATTATATTCTCTCATGTGACCGCTGGGCTTAATGAATGCAATATCTGAATACGATCCTGTATTCAAACAGGCGATACTTTGATTTCTCATGTTTACGATAATGGTCACGTGGGACAGAGACGGAGGTGCCAATTTCACAGTTAACAACAGTTGCCTTCAGTTTAAAATTGTTAATTTTCGGTCCGGTCTATTCAGAATAAGCTTATAGTATCTTGCAGTTAGTAAAATGTAAGCTTGGGGTATCATTTAATTTTATTAATTATAGGAACCCGAGCAGATAGTGGCGCCGAGCTATCTTCTCTATTGAAAAGAGATTTTTGGACCAATTCTTTTCAGATGATTCAAAAAATCAAAAGATTCAAGGATTATGTGTAACTTCGAACACCTCAGTCCCCACCGTGACTGTTGGTTCTGTAAAACACTCGAAACGTTGAGCATATAACATAAGCTAATAAACGCGGTGAAATCCGCAAAAAAATAGTTTCATTTAAAGGCGATATATTTACAACATTCCAAGTTAGCGTCTAAAAAAATCAATAAATATAAATATACTTGTGTTTGCGCCCGATTTGAGCGGGAAACCGGTTGATAGCGGGGCGCGGGGAGGGAATCGCTTGCGCCGGCGCGCTGCATCGAGTCTAGATTACCAGTCTGTTTGAAGCTGCTCTGGCAGCGCTGCGTCTGGAGCGAATTGCGCTCGCGACTGAACCTCGAGTTAAATCGAAATCGTTATAAGCGCTTGACGGCCGCCATTGTTTTAGTTTAGTTTCGTTAATATACGTTATAACGAGGCCTTTCTTTGAGATTGAGTGATTGATTTAACTTCGCTTGCTATTAATTTGTGTCGAGGAATTGTATAGGCGGCATTATAATATCAAACTAAGTAATTCGAACTGTGGTTGACATTGAGGGGTAGCTTACGTTGCATTTTGATATAGTACGAAGTGAATTCGCTTATTCGATTGAACTATAAACTTTGACTATATATCAACTTAGACTATAGTTTTGTGCTAAGTGAAGTGAGACTGGAGTTCAGCGCGCGGAAGTCTTTTGGAGCGGTGCAGCGACGGCGGGTTATCCGCATACCTTGGTGACGTCAGCAAGGCACTCACTATACACCCTTTTTCATATACACAACCACACTACCTTCACACCATGCTGACGACGCCTTGTGGTCTACCCTACTCCTGAACCAGGTAAGTTTTGTGCTTGTGCATTCCTTATGTACTAAATTTCCGTAAGCCATTGGGCTCGTCCCTTAGTCGCTCGCCGAGCTGGTTATTCATGGACCCTAACCTAGTCGACCTTTGTCTGGGCAACTCTGGGCCGTAACAGTAACATATGATTTTGCACATAAGATATTGTAAATAATAAATTTAAGGTTAAAATAAAACAAAACTGAACTGTTAGAAAACTTTGTTTTATTAAGAAATACGACAATTTTGATATTATTGATCATTTTCTTACACTAATTAGCTGTATTGTCGTTTCGATTGTTGTTTATTTAATTTTATTTTCATTTGATGAAAGTTTTTAATTAAACCAATAGTACGTATAATAACTTCATCATACACACACACGCATTTATACAAATAAATGTGTGCTATTATACTATACGTATCTTATGCATAAAATTTTAATTTCTTCAAATTATTTTAACCTCCAAGAATGCATAAAATGTTACTGTATAAATAGTTATTACATTTTCGACTTAAGAACATACTAACGTGAATTATGGGGAAAGTCATTTTCAGTCAGTCAAAGAAAGGCATTTCACACACACGTATATATTAAGAAGAGCTTATGGAACATGCTACAGAGTTTTTGCGATTGCGGCTTAACTTCAAATTTTTGGAGCGCAATGGAATGAGTATTTAATAAAATAAGGATAAGTATGAAAAATAATCAAGCAATAATATTGTATGCTAAACATAAATTTTAATTTTATTTTGTTTTAAGTTTTAGGAAGCAAAAAAAATTTTTTTAGAATTATAAAAAGCCAACGCTAAACTACTAACTCACCTGATGGTAATTAGTGATGCAGCCGAAGATGATAAATCTCACTGACGTATATTACATTATAATCGAGTGTAAAGTCATATGCTGACGCAAATTACTCAAGTCCTTTGCTATACGCATGGTAAATGATGTATTGTTGCCGGCACGAAACGTGAACATAGATGAACCATGGTGGGGGTTGAGCCAGCGTAGGTACACTGTCGGCCAAAATTGTTAGGTACTGTTGTTATTTCAATTCATAATTGAATAATTTTGCTGGTTTTTTTCGTAGTTGTTAACTCCTTTAACTTTACGCCGTACAGTAGCTACGTAGACATAAGTCGCCTTAGCAGTCTGTTTATAAACGTCTATCATATTTTTCGCAATTCCTAATTATTTAGTGTAACAAACCACTGAATAGACCATTTGTCGGGATTTTATATTTAACACCGAATTTTTTCTTCTCTGCATATTTAACCCAAAATCCAAATTCTCAAAATATAACAAAAAAAAATTAACAACAAGAAATATGAAAAACAGTTAAAAACAAGAAATACACAAACAAAAATTAACAACGAGGTAACACTACAATTAACAAAAATAAACTAATTAAAAAGTCACTAAAATTGCTCTCAAGTGTACGGTAGCCGAATGATACGTGCTAACCCAATAGACGACGAGAATCGGCGCCGAACCAATCACGTTGAGCGTCGGCGTGGTCAACGTCATATCGACCAATAAAAAGTGTGCTCACGACTCGTGCCGGCAATCATAGTTATCAGTCTCAACAATAATTGCAATAAGTAGTACAATTCTACTTAAGTAGTACTTGATAAAAAAAATCAGAGAAACAAACGAAACATAATTACTATTTCTAAATTAGTAATCAGCTAATCAATATCAGTATGCGTAATTAAAAAGTCGGGTAACGTATGCCAAGAAAAGCAGTTGTTCAATATTTTCACCAAGTAGGTTAATTCGACGATCAGCGTAAATTGGTCAAGTGGCACTGAACAAATTGCTCACTCACTTTTAACAGATTTTATCGCGTATATTATCTTATTTTTTATACCTGGCGTTTCGAGCACTTTAAAGCACCCATGGTCACAGGGGGGACTGAGGTGTTTGACGTCCTCATAGTTAACCACGGCTACCTCCAGACTAAAATTACTCATATTTGTTCCGATCTACGGCGTAATGAACTTATTGTATTATTGTTCATTTTATTAATTAAGGATTCCAAGTTGTGTAGTGGCAATTGAGAATATCCAACAGCCCATATCCTCCCGTTGGTGTCGTAAGAGGTGACGGAGGGAGACAGGCAAAGGATGGGCAGCAACATTTTTCTGATAACATCAATTATACAAGCAAAAAGATACTTTAAGACCGTTTTTCTCAGAGTTGGATATGAACAGGTGTTCGTATATATATGTCGACATATATACGGACGTTGCAATAATGGCTCCAACAGATAAGAATGATTTTTTTCTTTCAGAACAGTTTTTTGATCTACAGATCCAGCTGGCTTCGTCTGATTAGGTGTATTATCGCGTGAATCCCAATGACTCTCTTAATTTTGCTGTATGTTAGAGGTAGAGGCTGGTAATACTGAAGGAACTGTAGACACTGAGGGGACATTATCTGTGCCTCTGGAGGGTACAGAATCTTTCATATAATCCGTCAAAAAAGATATTATTTCCGACATTGCAAGATCCACTTCATCAGAATTGACGTATATTGATTTAAACCTTGAGTCCAGAATTGTCGCAGCCATTAATGAAGATTGCCTTTTTTATATAAGAGAATGTGGTATTCAGATGGTCATACAGTGAGTTTTTCATATTGATCATTATCTCATTTTCCTTTTCGGATCGAACATGTACTTTGCGGTTTATTAATAATGTCAAAGGTATTACAAGTGATATGGATGCATCATGCATCATCAAATGATAAATTAAGAGTGGCCTAAATATAAATGGCATAAATAATAAAAGAATTTCAAAGCGGCTGTGAGGTTCTTTATGATATCCCATTCATTAGAGGAAAGAGTATTAATTTTGCCATATCAATACTGTACAAGTTGACTGCATCTTCTGCTCTAACAAACATTGACAACACATGAGTCACGAATTCACAACAAGACAACACGATAATACACGAATACTGAGCTACGGCGCCGCCGAAGGTTCGGCAGATTTTTACTGAAACCGAAACTATTACCGAAACAAGTTTTTTTGCTGAAACTTGCCGAATCCGAAACCATATCTTCGGTGGGTCGCTACTAGTCATAAATATTATGATATTGTATCAAGGAATCGCATCGCCCGCGTTTCACGCACGGTACACGTAATGCAGAAATAGATGACATAAACATGCAAACTCCAAGTAGTGAATCGCACGAGATCAATAAGGCGAATCAAGCAATTAGGTTTGGTTTTCGAAATATTGAACTTCAAATAGCCTAAAATAAAACATTTTTTCTTCTAATATTGTAATGAAAACAATGAAAACGTATATATAAAAGTCCACCTGGTGGCAAGGGGCTAATGTAGTCCATGAATATCCGAAACCGCTTAGAGTAAGTATCAATATGGCTTACAAATTATTGTTTCGATACTAGGTTTTAGCCCATGTGCATTTTAATAAAAAAAAAAACAGTTCTACAATACAAGAATTCCTAGTGGCGTTTCATTGACTAAATAAAAGAAACAAAAAACATAGGCAGAAATAGGTAAGATATTTAAAAAGCAAATGATTTTAAAAGGCACAAAGAATACTTTTTTTTTGTCACGCTTATAAGTTCATTAGTGTACGAATTTAAGGTTTTCCACCTTAAATTAAATGCTGGGAGCAACCTTGTCCGCGCGTAATGACCTAATTACTCCTAACATTCGAATGCCAAATTGCAAAACACAGGCTGCTTTGTAATATGTAGCTTTAATAGTATTATTTTTTACGGTGACCTACTTAGATATTTTTTTATTTATTTAACTGAAATAAATAAAATAACTTCTAAATTCTAAATACGATAAATATTTTATAGATCTCGATGGCAACGCTCTCTAAAAGAAAACAGAGTAAAGTATTCTATATATTATGTCCTCCAGGTCGGCACAGGCACTCCTGTTTAGCCCATTTTTAGAGAGCTTTCACTTCAATATTGCCTTAGGGCCTTAAACACATTAAAATCTAATTCTGACTTTCATTTCTGATAGACGACAAAGAGCACAATGATCATTTGTTAGAAGTCTGAGTCTAAATATCTATTTAACATCCATTTTTTAAGAAACGCCTGCCCGGTGTAGCGAGTACGTCTCAATCTCAAACAAAATCAAAAATATATGTCATTTGGAAAACAACATTCATGAAATAGACTATGTGCAGGAAAATATTAATAAAATCTATTTAAAAGAAAGGTTTTATGAGCATTGATAGGCCTAGCATCCGGGTCCTTCACCAGATCAGCTTCGTATTATTGAATTGTCATCGAAGTTACGTAAGTATTACAAAATTCAGCTCAATTGGCTGTTGGCAAGTGCTTTAAAATATTGATAACAAATTTTGATCCCAAAAGACATAGAAATAAAGCAATTTAAACAAAATCTTGTAATGTTTGATATTGAACAAGGAACATAATTATTTAGAATTAAGCATATAGAAAATACTAGAATATTTGTCAAACAGTCCAACTCAGTAACTGACATTTTACTGATAATAAGTGAAATGCAAGTAAAATTGAGAAAAGTGAAACAAGCATTTTTAGCCCACTTCAAAAAAAGGAGGAGGTTTTCAATCCGACTGTATTTTTATTATGTGTGTTACTTCAGAACTTTTTCCTATGTGAACAGATTTTGATGATTCAATTTTTTATCTGAAAGCTAGTGCTTCCCATGTGGTCCCATATAAATTTGATTAAGATCTGATCAGTAGTTTTTGATAATGATTTCTTATAGTAGTTTTTGAGTTATGCTTAATAATGCGTATTTAATTGACTTCGACCACATTGATGATGTTCTTCTCATTTTATTTATATTGAAGTCAGTAATTTTTTTACATTTTATTTGTGAAATACAAATACCATGTGAAAATACAGTGTTGTTATATTGTATTGTTGATTTAATGATGTAACTAAATTACTTAGTAATAATATTCAAATGGAGAGTCAAAAAATAATAGGTCCATATGAAATTGGCGTTTTGTACGGGAGGAATATAAAGTAAATTTTTATTTATTTATTTCGAAAACCAACAGCGTATACAGAAAAATATATATTTTGTAAAATATATTTAATTAATCAAAGTATGCACCGTTGTTATCCATGCACTTTTGCCATCCCATAGGTAGTCCATTGATCCCTTTACTAAAAAAACCATGGGGGCGAGAATCAATGAACTCTTTGAAGGCGGTTTGGACGGAAGTTGTCCAAATTCCGGAAAAACGGTAATCTGTTGGAGCAAGGCCCGCGGAGTACGGTGGATGTTGCAGACATTCCAATTGCAGCTCATCTAACTTAGTGCTTGTTTAATGTGTAGTGTGTGGTCATGCGTTGTCGTGAAGCAGCAGTGGCCTAGAGCGACTGACAAACCTCGGTTGTTTAGCAGCTAGTTCTTCCTTCATGGTTTGCAGTTGCTGACAAAAGATATCTGCCGTCATCGTTTGGCCAGATTTTTGGAAGCTGTAGTAATCAACACCGGCGCTATTCCACCAAACACAAGTAACTATTTCTGAGTCAATTTTCGCTTAGGGCATTATTCGGCTGAGTCTCCAGGGTTCAGCCATTGCGACGAGCGCTTCCGATTATCGTACAGTATCCACTATTCATCACAAGTAATGATTCGATTTGAAATCCCTTCATTTTTATGTCAGTTGAGCAAAGTAACACAGCAGTCGACGCGTGTTTGCAAGTTCGATTCAGTCAATTCATGAGGTACTCCATCGTTCAAGTTTTTTTACTTTCCCGATTTGCTTCAAGTGGATTAATACTTTTTGTTACTTACCCCAAAGCCTGCAGCTATCTGTGAAGTGCTTTGTGATGGATCCGCTTCCACAATAGCCTTTAATTCTTCATTTTCCACTTTGGTCTCCGGCTGTTCACGGGGTTAGTTCTGAAGCTCGAAATTCCAGAACGAAAACGTTGAAACCAAAAACGTATCGTGCTTTCTTTTGCGACACCAGCACCGTACACATCATTAATCCTTCGAACTGTTTCTGCAGAACTGGTGCCACGGTAGAACTCGTACTGTTAAATATACCGATATTTCATATTTCCATTGTGCGGTAATAAGCGACGCCAAAGAAAAAAATAATGACGAAAAAACAAATGAATGACCGTTTTCAAAACTTAAATGTACCAGCTAAATGAATTTGAATTTGGAATTCTTAACCAAAGGAGATATTTCAGATCAAAGTGGTCAGTACGACAAAACGCTAACTTCATATATAGGACCCAATGTATAATGTACGTGTCACTATAATATGCTTACTGATTCGCTGCAAATACTCATTAATTGATTACTAGAAATATTTTAAATTATGTTTTTATAACTATGAATATTTTCTCCATTTTATGAAAATTTGTGAGAACTATTGCATATTTTCGACAATATACCAAAAACTCTTTCTCTAAGTAAAGCTGTTATTATATAGATGATTATACGTAGATTGTTAAATTTTAGGTATCCGATAATATCCCGGACGTCAATCTGACCGAGATTAGAATGGCTTTCCAGCACCTAAAAAACGGCAAGGCCCCAGGCGAAGAATTACAGCGGAGCTTCTGAAAACGGGTGGAAAACCGGTACTTGAATGAAGCCCTTCAAAAACTTTTTGGGAGTACTACGGAGGTGTGGAGCAGAAGTGCGGTGGTCTCGTTCTTTAAGATAAACGAAAACGCTCTCTTGAAGAACTACAGACCAATTTCCCGTCTGAACCGCGTCTACGTGCTGTATGTACGCAGACTCGACGACTTGCAGCCTCCTTAAAAAGCCGGTTTCCTAAAAGGCTTTAGTACCATAGACTACATACATACCCTTCGGCAAATTGTACAAAAGACCGAAGAGGACAATCTGTCCCTTTGCCTTGCGTATGTGGACTATGAGAAAGCTTTTGATTCCTTTGAAATTCGGGCGGTCCCACAGTCCTTTCAGCGGTGCCAACTTGACTGACGGTATATCGAAGTGCTGAAGTGTACAGTGGGGCTACGATAGCAATTCGAGTACAGAACCAGAGTACGAAACCTATCCCATTGCAGAGAGGTGTAAGACGGGGTGACGTTATATCCTTAAACTCTTTACCGCTGCATTGGAAGACGTTTTCAAGTTACTGGACTGGAAAGGATACGGTATTAAGAGGATACCCTGAAAATGAATCGAAGTGGCGTGACTTATTCCTTTTTCGGTGAAGCTAACGGACGAATGAGGGAGTGTCAAACTGAAAGTGATGCAATGACTTCATAGATAGTACGCAAATTACGAGATAGCCATACCGAGTAAGCGCTCGGAAAAAACTAAGTAAGCGCCAAACAACATTTTTTTATTTTAATAAAACTTTGTTATGGATTAAAAAACTGGTTTGTGAGAACTTAGATATGATTATTTACCATGCCTTAGAAATAATGCAAATTAATGAACTTATTCGTAAGAATATTATGGTGTCATCGAAAATTTAACTAATTAGAGCCTACTTTGCATTTTTTTCTATCGAGAAAATTTCATGATATCGTGTATTTATATTCATATTCAAGGTCATATAGTCAAAAATCATATATCAAAATTTTGCTTTGTAATATATAAAACTTAAAAAAATATGTTAAATAGAAAAACCACCAAATTTGCGAGGTCACCTTAACATCAATGGCGAGTACATCACTCACCTACAATTTGCACCTAAGCACTATGCTCAATGACCTCAATGGTGTCTCCCAACGGATAGGTCTTAAGATGAATGTGGACAAAACAAAGATCATGTGTCCATTAGTTGTCACGAGATGTAAAAAACTCACGGAATCGGTGTACGCATCGTTTATTACCTCCATGACCACAGATGGATCTGCTGCGTACTACAGGTCGATATCCCCGCTATACCACCATGGAGAAATTCCCGCAAGACGGATAAAACAAAATACCTCAATAGGCTAACGTCTTCGCTTGCGGGTCTTGGGGGAACTAATACCCTAGCAGATCAATCGCTCCTGGAAGAACAGGTAGCAGCTGTTACTAAAGCCATGATCGATAGCCACCATGAATCATGTCCAGTAATCACTCCACCAAAACATGCTGAGCAAAAGCAACCGTGGTGGGGTAAAGAACTAGAC
>DWHP01000754.1:0-18136 GCA_018247895.1 Parnassius honrathi
ATATATATTTATATAATATTAAAGCAAATAGTGCATAATTAGGCATGAAATACTGTATTAGACTGCTGAAACGCATGAGCTGAATAACATTCAGGGCGCTAGTCAAAGGGCGTCGTTTAGTAAAAACTACTAGATGTACACTACATGTCTAATAAAAATCGTCAATAGCCAACGTAATTCATGGTATCGTAGTTAAACATAAAGATTTGAGCGGATTTTAGGACCATTTTAAAGGAGAATAAATTACGTGAAAAGTTGATAATTTTAGGTTTCAATGTACTAAAATCAATTTAAAACCATAATGTATATTCTGGTGATTTACGTATATTCTGTGGCCTCTATAGGTGAGAAAGACTTATTTAAATCTCATTGACGTCTTGTTCAGAGAGGATAGAATATAATGGCGCCTCTTCAAAAGGTGTTTACTGTATATAAAATTCATGGACTCTGGTGATCGACAGGTCTCGGCCTTGTATATGTAAGTATACTATTGACACGAGGCGTAATGGCCCACAAGGTTTTAGCCAAGTTGGAGAAAACATTCCTTTAAAATACAAATAATAGTTATAAGTCTAGACATTTTATACACATATCGTTTCATCCGAATTTCCGTTGATTTTTAGATTATCGCGTAGAGAAACGGATGACTGTTTCATCCCTTGTTTTGATTAATATTAGTTTTAACAAAGCTCGGTAATAATTATTATTATATCTGGAAGTCGAACATGCATGCTAAGAAACTTCAGACAATCAGAAAACACGTACAGTCACTTTTAACACTGACTTTAATGAATTAATGAAATCTAAAAAAGAACTTTGTTCAAATATAGCAAATTGAGTGAATTGAAAAACGCTGTGTGGTGGTGTATTAAGAATATCAATTCCTGTTGTCCACATAGGATATGGATATGGACCATCCTGTGGGTGTTAAGAGGCGACAGAGGAGAACTGAAACTGGAAATGGGCAAAACTGTCCGCAGACCGAGCGGGCACGATGTTGCACTTGGCAGTTGTTCAGGAGGCCTATGTTCATTAGTAAATTTATGATAGGCTGTATGTAGTGTATATATGTTATTATAGGTGTGCTATGATACTTTAAAATACAAATTACTTGAGTTGACGAGCGTTTAGCTATTATTACCGGATACTCCCAATATCACCTGCAATTCCCCTGGTGTTGCGGTTGATCATGGGCGGCGGTAGTCACTTAACATCAGGTGAGCCGCACGCTCGTTTGACCCCTCTTCTATACAAAAAAAAATTCCACTTAAGTCCCCAGAGGTCACAAGGCATTTGTGGCCTTTTTGATTTTTTCTAATTTTGGCTGCGGGTGTTCATAAACTGCAGCAGCCACCTACCACCATGTGTACTGTACGTACGTTTGTCTCATGAAAGTTTCGTGGAAAAAACTACATAAATCTACGAAAGTTCTTGGTACAGAGATTTTGTACAGAGTATAATAGAAATAAAGACAATTAATAATAGCTAAAATCGTTTTCAATTAAGTAGGTGATTTTAATAATATTTTGTTACCTACTTAAAACCATGGCTGCCGTGTACGAGCCTCCAGCTACCGCTGCTTCAAGCATTTCAATAAAGACGTACACATAGTACGACGACGTGAAAGCCTTTAGATGTCCAATGCAACTTCCCACGGAACAGATAATTAACGTTGGCTTACGGCCAAATCTGCACAGACAATAAGTTCTTCTTATGGACGAACAATTTCTAAAGAATAGATTATTAGTGTAATTGGAATTTGCGCGAAATAATTCTGTGCATGTTCGATCGCTGCTACGGGAAATGCCCAGAGTAATTATTCGGATTAATTACACCATTGTATACCACGACAGAACTCGAAATTCCATTCTCATCGTCTCGGTGCTAAGCAGTCCGCGGGATTTTCTGCATCGCACGACCACACTGTGGAATTTACTGTCACCAGCGGCTTTCCCGAAATGATACAATAGGGATTGTCAAAAAAAGAGCCTACTTCTGATCCATAATGTTATGTCCATAAGGCAAAAAGAAATTCACAATTCCTTTATGGTTAATAATTTTTATTACGGTAGTTTCCATGCGTATGCCAGCGTTTATCTCTCCATTTGATTATATTTTGTAAAGCTAAGCCGAAGCATTTTACCTTCTTTGAATAAATGACCACTTACGACAGGACAGAAGTCAAGGACTATTAATATTATAAGCCAGTGCCTATATGTACCTATGTAAAGGCGACGGTCCAAATTTTTATGAAGCGTAGGCCTGGTTTTGTACAAGTAGGGAAATAAATTAAAGTAATATATTGCACCACTTTTGGTCATTCAAATCCACTAATTTGCCTTTATTTCAGTGGTATTAATATTTTATTCTTCTCAAAAACTGCAACACTAATTGCGAATTGTTGTCGTTTTGACGTAAGCTGTCAACTGTCATGAGGTTATTGATGCCTAGTGATTCGAAATGTGATTCTACAGATGTCCGATATCAATGAAATCAAAATCTCTCGTAAATCACGAAGTCAAAAGCCGAGTCAAACAAGTAATAACTGATCATAAGTCCAAATAAAAAAAGGAATTTTTTTGGAGTAAATCTCCAAAGAAATCCAAAAGAAATATAATAAACGCATTCACGAGTTCACAACTGCACGAACAAGCTCGGAATAAAAAAAAATCACACTACCTACACTATTTCATGACTCAAGTCACTTTTCAGACATGACATTCGAAATACAATTTTATGACTGGAAGGGCGCCATCTTGTAAAATCATCAAACATTGGGATTGCATTTTTATTTTTAGCAAGTCATTTAGTTAGAGTTATACTGTTATTTTATTTTTAATGAAATCCCTGAATTTTTTGCGTTTTTACGGTGTACATAGACGACACGGACATTTATAGTGTACATAGACGGGCCTGAAATGGACCGTCTCCTTTGCCCCTAAAGTAAAAGTTAAAAATATAGTACGTGAGGGAAATATGGTCATCCGGTTTATACGGTTCCTTTCTTATAACCCAAAAACTACAGCCTTGTTTGCATAGAAGACTCTACGATACCACAGCTCTTCATCAGCCAATCAAATAGTAAACGGTCAAAAGGGCATTGCTTTATCGACGCCATTTTGACGGCTGAAATTACAGTAAATATTTAAGTCGATTTTATTATTGCGTATTGTGGTTAATTTTTTATGTTAATTTTTCGTAGTGTTCTTGCTCATTTCCAAGGCTTGTTTGCTATTTTTTTCTAAACATATTAGTTATAGCATACGACTTTGTGTTTTTGTCTCTGTCCGTCTGCTAGTTTTTGTTTCACAGGGCGGCAAAGCTTAAGGTGACAATATTGCCCTTAAATAGCACAGAAAAAAACTATGTGTAGCGATCATTATTATTTATTGACCTATCCCTAATTTTACTCCTCAACCTACCTTATGTACGTGGTAGTGGTGTTTATTTACGTAGTAGAGTCATCAGCTCGACCGAAGGACCGCACTCTCACAGAATATCAGCGTAAAATATCAGCTGCCGTGTTCAGTATAGTGAGTGTAAAGAACTGGAGACCCTTTTCACAGGAAAAAAGGTATTCCATCTTAGAACTCAATGTGTCAATGCATCTGCATTTTGATTCTTAATCGAGGATTGGTGTATATGTCTAAGGATGACAGCTTCCACTTACCATCAGGTGGACTGTGTGCACGTTTGCCACCCTGATTCTGTAAAAAATACTACTAGTTTCTTTGCGCCTACACCAATCATCAGCTTTTTGTACCAAGTTACGTTTCTTGCAGAAAGTATTTCGCAATCATGAGTCCATTGTCACACTACAGAAGATGTATATGTCAGTTATTTCAGCAATAAGGAAAACAGGAAAACCAATAAAAACAAGTTAGGTACTTACTTATCTGTCAGCCAACCGGATGTTAAACTGGCTAACAGCATACCAACATTATGAATAGTCCCAATTAAATTAGATTTCCATGGCTGACAGGCGAGATTGAGCTGGAAGAGCAATTATGTTGTGTTTTACTTTTTACGATTTTCGGTATTTTTAATGTTCCTCTAAAGTAACTAAAACAGAAATTAGTCGTCGTGGGAGATCAGTTTTATCTCTTGCTTCCTTCCTTACTAGCAGTAGATTTTCCGACTATGTTTAGCACAGTGTGACTGTAGCACAAATGAGTTTTGATCGGGAAAGTACCACGCTTACACCTATTACTATGTTTCGTATTGTGAGTAAATGGGACTGAAGACCTTTTATAGTAGTAAAGAGGTATTTCATCTCAGTTTTCAGGGGTGATAAACGCATATTGGAGAGCTTTTATGCTAGTAATGAGGTTTTTCATCACAATCTTCAATGGTGACAACGCTATATTTTAATTCTAATAGCACGGTATCGATTTTGCGCTCACCAACCTACCCGCACGCCATTTGGAACATTTTTGTTTTTTATAGAATAAGGGTGACAAACGAGTACAAAATCCACCTGATGGTGAGTGGATGCTGCAGCCTATAGACTTCTTCTTCTCTTCTTCTTCTTAGATCTTTAATAAGAATCTCCAATTCTCTATACTCACCGTAGGAAACACAAAAGCATTAAGTATTAAATCTAAATAACGTTTGTTAGCTGACCCATTTCTAGAATTACCTGTAATCATGGGTACTCAAAGAGACAATTGATGATATATATGTTGCATGTGATGAAAGAAACTTACCGTAGCTATGACGGTGTCGTTAGTTTCGAACACCCAGTCAGTGCATTCTTCGACCGCATCTGTAAAACTTTCGTTGGTGCACTTTTGTCCAACTCCAAAGGCCTCTTTTAGTTTTGGCTTTGTACATCTGTCAATAGTGCTGTTGAGCCACCACGTGGCGTTATAAGCTGCGTATTGGTTTTCACATTCGGGGATACGGCACCTAAAATCATTAGAGTAACTTAGATAAATAAAGAACAGTAGATACAAAATAACGGTACCATTCTTAGTTTAAAGTAAGAACACCCTCGCGCAGACATCTACACTCCAAGCCATGTTATTGCTTGTTTTAGGCACATACATATGTGTCTATGAGTAAAAATCGTGTTTTTTTTTTATAAATTAAAGGCTGCATCACACTACTCGCGAAGTTCCTCGCCCGAAGTATTCGCCAAGATCAGCCGAGGTACGAGGAGCCTCCGTACACACTCGCTCAACTTCGTGAACAACTAGTCGCTCACAATTCGAAAGACAGCATTCTGCTGCTATTTTAAGCATGTATTCTGTGACCATGTATTGTGTGGTCTTTCCCCGGTCGAGTCGACTCATAATTATAACATAGCTGCAGCACAGTTTTACCACGACAAACGTGTTTTACAATAAGTTAAACATGATTTTCGCGTCACTTAAATCTATGTATTGTTCTATCTATCTTTCTTTATTGGTCTGAGTTAAAATAACAGTCAACATTCTGATTGATGTGGTCATATGAGATAGCTTAAGGTGGCTCAGCGAACTATGGATAGGGCTATGCTAGGGACTTATCTGCATGATAAACTTAGAAATGAGAATATCCGCAGTAGATCCAGAGTAACAGACAGACCAACGGATTAATGAGCTGAAGTGGCAATGGGCCGGCTATATAGCTCTAAAAACCGACAATTGATGGGGAAGAATGGTTCTCAAATGGTAGCCTCGTACCGGTAAGTAAAGTGTGAGACAGCCCCCGCTAGATGAAGTGATGATATGGGAGTACATGCAGGAAATTGATGAATGCGGGTAGCTCAAGACCGTGATAAGCATTCCTTAAGGAGGGCCTATGTTCAGCAGTGGACGTATGAGAAGCCTAGATTTCACAAAATTGTCACGAGAGCCGAATCAATTGTCTAGGATATTAAATAGTGGAAAATTGTCGTTCTTAAAGCGTACTGTTAAGTAGATAAATAATTTGCCATCATCTTTCTATCCGAATACAATGTGGATTTCTTCAAGACAAGAATACGTTAACCTTAGTTTTTTTATTATGTACACTCAGTCCTTCAATTTCTGAATAAAAAGTTAAATGTACGAAAAGTAATTTTTTTTATTATTGCATTGCTAGCTTTTTTTATACGTGGGGCAACCCTAATGGACCCTAGCCTATCACGGGGGCGATATATAGTCGATAGCTAAGGAAATCTCTAACGGCACTCCATCCAGCGCTATCGCCTCATCCAAGTTTGTGAGTTAACTGTGCCGTTAAGTGTCCGCTCTGCAGAAATTTAATGTAGCGTAAATATCTAAACTGCAACAGCTAGGTTGCTGCTTTTACTTTCACCCACCTAAACATGAAGCGGCCGCCACGTGCAATTTGTTTCATCACAATTATAGGACGTAGGTGCCCGTGGTATTACGACGAATCTCTCCTGCCTTGACAGCATCAAATAAACAGTTTTCTTGTCGTGCAATGGCCTCGATTATCTCGTTGGTGCTGATGAAATCATTCAGGCCGGAGATCAATTGCATATTATTTTTTTAAATTTCAGAAGAAAAATCGCGTAGAAGAAGAGCTGGTCTGATGAAATTTAACACATCCTCTGGTATAGATACTCTTAACATATTGACTACAGGTAGGCAGCTTTTTTTCAGCTCGTTGTACCTGGCATCTTTAATTTGCGGGCTCCGGTAGCCGTCTGCCGGTACCTTAGCGAAAAGATATCGATGCTAGAGAGATCAATTTTTACTTTTGCTCCACCAGCACTTTTGCATAAGTAGCCCCTCTGTCCTCAGCTTCAGGGCTTTCATTTCGCAAGTGAAGGTCATTTTGCCAAATTGTTCGTGTCGTTATTCCAAGCAGCAGGTTGGAAACTTCTTTACGCTTCTTTTTGCATCGCTTTAGCACTGTCAACTAACCATTTGTTGATTCAGACGCAAGTGGAAGTGAGTAAGATTCTCCTGGCTACTTTTGGAGTGACTCCCTTTGTTCCCTTCTTTTTATTTGCTGTGTTTTATTTCTGTGCTGGTATTGTCACATCTGTTATTACCGTTTCTGCTGCACTCATGTTAGCAGTCAGCGAAGGTAGCATACGATTTTCAGGAAGAAGCCTTTCTTTAACAGCTTCAGGGTGTGCATTAATCATGCTGTGAAACTGGCCCATGATAGCCAAGAAACCAATAACCAAGCGGTAAGTGACATCCTTATGAGCCTGAAATCCAACAGTGCTCCTGTTTATGACCCTGTTTCGGCTAGTTTTTTGAAACTTGGTGTATACTGCCTTCCAGCCAACTGTTGTTTTAGGGAAGTTGTCTTCCCAAACCTATTAAAAGGAGCTATTGTTACCCCGGTGCACAAGGGTCGAAATATGGAGGATGTCAATAATTACAGGCTTATCCCGGTGCTTCCTTCACTGTTCAAAATACTTGGGAAGTTTATTAATAATAGACTGGAAATCTACCTAACCAAAATATAAGATATTGGCGGAATCCCAATACGGCTTCCAATCAAGGAACTCCAGGCAGGATGCTGTTTTACCCTAACATCACATAACTAATCAGTTGGACAGTGAAGGCAATTGCTTAACAATATTCTTAGATCCGGAGAAAGCCTTTGACACCGTCTCTGTTCACATTTCCAAGTGAAAACTAAAAAAATTAGTGTTAGAAGCACTCCACTAAATTTAATCAATAGTTATCTAAGTGGCAGGAAACATAGAGTTAAAATTAATAGTCCTGTGAGCAGCAACGCTGCCTTAATTGTTGGGGTACCACAGGGCTAAGTTTTTGGATCTACCTTATTTCTAATTCATATTAATGAGCTTTGCAGTATGATTCTAAACTGTATCTAAATCTTCTCTTACCCTGACGATACTGCCATGGTCATAACTGGCAACTCCTGGGACTCTATCAAAAGGAAGGCGGAATCGGCACTTATTGCTACTGCTATATTGCTAAAGTTAAACCTATTTTCGCTAAATTCAACAAAGACCAAGTTTATGTGCAAGCAATAAGCAATAGAGCGCAACCAAACCCATATTACAGACATGATACGTAAGTGCCGTCTTACAAATTCTTCAAGCTGCAACTGTTCTATTATTGCCAACGTGAATTCTACGAATAATTTTTTCTAGACATCAATTCGCAAACCTATATGCCAACTATATAATCAGGTCAACAAAATACTGCAATGAATGCAAATATCTGGTATGAAATTGGCTAAAGCGAATCACTTACGACAAAATAGAGGACAAATTTAGCTTTCAAGCATAGATTTACATCCGCACGTATTATTGGATATACTCATGCTCTGTCCATAGCATACACTCACTCGTGCTGGGGCTGGCGCACATAGGGCTGACAGAAGCTTTACACTTACACTTACTTACACACACACGCATGTCCCTCACATACATACACTTACACACTTTTTCCCATTCAATCACACAAGCGTAAAAATTGCACGCATAATTTATTTTTAAATTGTTATGAGGGATAAAGTTGTTCGCGTCCGTAGGAGATACCTAACCACAACCCTACACGTCTCTTCCGGGTGGTGCCAAATGAACGACAACGCCAACGCATCCCAGTCAGCGTAACAGCATGGCTCAAGTGATGGTAGGAAATGACTCTCTTAAACCGCAATCCACAACTCACGGAATCGGTGGTCTTGGCTTTTTTGTCTGGGCCACGAGGTAAAACACCTCTATAAAAAGTCACCCCAAGTCTACGGTGAAATACGCGCCAGGAGTCTGAATAGCTGGAGGGAGACCAGTCACTAGCGATCAACCTCGACGTACGTGGCAAATGTCGTTATAGAAGCCTTCTAGGAAGAATAGGCGTCACCTTCATAGTGATCTCATATTTCGTCCTTACTCATGGGAGTATAAGTATATGGATAGCTTAATGAAAATACTAACACAATAAACCAAACAGAAGTCCCGTGTGAGTGACCAGGCATCCATATCAGCGTATGCTACTGGAAAAAGAAAATTTATTCAACAGTTCTTCCATTCTAGCCTATTTACGCGACCGCGCAGTGCATCAGTAGGAAGGCATAAACGGCAACTTTTGAACCAATTCCACAAAAAAAAGAGAAGAAACTACCGTGCGATACCTTCCACAGACACAAATGTTAGTAGTACAACAACCTCCCAATTAGCAAAGATCCCAGTGACCAGTAGTCATAAAAGAAAAAAAGATCTCACAGTCACCATCGCTAAAATCAATCAAAACCACCAATCGATACAGTATGATACTTGTGCATCAAGCTGAAAATGACAAAGTAAAAAAGTTAACAAACCTCTACCTATCACAACTCCTTGAGAAAGTAGATGAGAAAGACAGTTTCGTTTTTAGAATCGTAACCCGGAATTAACTAAGGATCAGCACTAGAGACATAGAAGTCTACAAAAAATCATATCAACAGTAAGAGAAATTGCCTCATAGGCCACACCTTCGACCGGAAAGACCAACACTGCTACAGAATTGTAATTAAAAACTTGCAACATACTACACCGCATAGTGCAATCGAAGAAATTGACAAGACGGGCTACAAGGTCGCTGGTAAAAGAATCAATATCAGATTTGGACCAGATAAGATTCCCATTCGACCTTCTTTATGAATACTATGCCAGGACCCAACAATACTGCTGTTATGATTTTCAGAATACACCAACAGGTAATTACTATCGAAGACTCAAAAAAGAGACGGGCTATTCCACAGTGCCAAAAATGTCAATAATATGGTCACTCTAAAAACTATTGTATGAGGCCGTATCGTTGCGTCAAATGCACACAAACTTACAAAACTTCAGATTGTCCCAAAAAAGGCAGAAACACTACCGCACAATGTGCACTCTCTGAAGGTGCGCATCCAGCAACCTATAAGGGTTGCGAGGTATATAAGGAGATACTAGAACACAGAATGCCAAGAAACAAACCAAATGATAAACAACCTGAACCTCGAGAAAAATCTGGATTTCATATAACCCCAGGCCCTTCCAAAGTAACACTAGCGCCTCCTTTTACAAACAAAACAAGAGACCTTTATTTAAACGTTCTTAAGAAACAACCTGAATAAATTCAAGCTCAAAATAGATTTGATGAAATCTTGGTAAAGCAAACGAAAAAATTCGAACTAATCCTTCAACAAATAAGTACTCTAATGAATCTCATAACTACGCTCGTGAATAAACTACGACCATAAATATCGCCACGTGGAACATTAATGGTCTAGCACCAAATAAGTCGAAACTAGAAGTTCTAATCAAAGAGCATAATCTTGATGCTGTGCTTATCTATCTCTAAAGCACATTGCATAGAGAAAACTAAAGTGCTTACAAAAGGATTCGACTCATCACCCTAACTGGCTATGCTGGATCTGCTGTTGTGATTAGGATATCGATCAAACACCACCTTCTAGAAGAGTACAAAACTAAAGAAATACAAGTTACTACAGTAGCGGTAGAGAGCAAATGGGGAAACATAAACCTGACTGCGGTGTACTACCCTCCACGACACAAAATCAGCTGTGAAAAATTCACGCACTATTTCTCAACTCTAGGAGGAAAATTTATTATGAAAGATCACTGAAATGCCAAGCACATGCACTGGGGCTCAAGGTTTACATCGACTAGAGGTTGACAACAGAAATTAAGTATAGAACAAAACAATATTAACACTATATCTACTGGTTATCCTACGCACTGGCCTACAGATATCAACCTCAAACCAGACTGAATCGACTTTTTAGTCACAAAGGGATTGTTGAAGTACCACACCAAACATGAGTCCTGTGATGACAGTATTTCTGACCACACTCCGGTCATTTTGACTACAAGCACTGCAGTAATAAGCAACGAATGTCCTGAATCATTGTACAATAAACACACTGATCGGGAAGGCTTTAGAGATTACCTGGAGGAAAACCTAGAATTAAAGGTTGCACTTAAAATATCGAAAGAGATCGAAGATGCAACTAAGTACATCACCAATATGATCCAGGTCGCATGTTGGCTAAACACCCCAGAAATTAAAAATAGAAACTTTGGAGAAAATTTACCACTAGAAGTTAAAGAAAAAGTTCTAGAAAAAAGGAGACCCCCACGAATATGGCACGTATCGAGGCACATAGATGATAAACTAAACTTAAAATGACTATTAAAGAACTAAGGGAGACCTTGGATAAGAGAGAGAACAACATCATAAAAGATAAACTGGAGAATGCCGGTACCACATTTTCGACTAATTATTCGCTTTGGATAAGCTACCTATAGGAAACAACACTGGATGGGCACGAAGTGGAAAACAAAAAGCTGAAGCCTCTGCGAAACTTCCTTCAGAGGTGTTCAAGCCAAATCCATGCCTGAATGCTGAAACTGAAAGAAAAGTTGATGAAATTTTAAATCAAGAACTCCAACTGGATCTCCCACCAAGGGCTGTAACGATGAATGAACTTATAAATACGGTCAAAAACTTGCCAAATAATAAAGCGCCTGGTTTCGATCTGGTAACGTTAGATGCTTTAATGCAGTTCCCAAAAAGGCGCTAGTCTATCTTACAACCCTGTTTAATGGTATCCTTAGAGCTCAATACTACTCCATGTAAAATTTTACTTATAATAATGATCCCCAAGACTGGAAAGTCAGCAGAAGAAGTTCAAAAGTATTCGAAAAAATTCTGCTGTGAAGAGTAACGCCCATCCCTGTAGTAAAATAAGCCATACATAAACATCAATTTGGATTTAGACAACAACACTCTACAATGGACCAAGTGTACAGAGTTTGCAAACGAATACGGAATTAAAGGAATACTGTTCGGCCGCCTTCCTGGCCATACAGCAGGCTTTTGACAAAATCTGGCTTAAGGGACTACTCTATACGATCAAAACAACATTAACTCACGACTTCTACCTACTCATGTGGTCCAGTCCGACCGAATTTTCCAAGTTCGTGACGACGGAGAAACATCGGCGTTCTATGGTATAGAAGCGGGAGTTCCTCAAGGATCTGTACTTGGACCAGTCTTGTACACGCTGTACACTGCGGATCTTCCAGATGTTCAAAATATCACCACAGCCACTTTTGCTATACTGCATTACTCGCGAGCGATACTGACCCCGTTGTGGCATCCAATACTCTGCAAGAAAGCCTCAACAACGTGGACGACTGGCCACAAAAATGACCAAACAAACTCAAATTATGTGTAGCGGCGAGGTCCGACCTCGTTCGATCCGACCTATTCGTGCTACAACCATAATATAGCTGTAGCGTGGCGCTACCTCGCCTCTTCTAAGGTATTACTTAGCCCTGTCTTTGACTTTAATCCCGTTATTATTAACTACTTTCTGTAAATTACCGTAGTACAGCTTCGATTGGTCTTACATTATGTTTGGTCAATCTATCACATGACAAGCTTATTGAAAATTCATTCATCAAACATGGAGAATTAAAGCCAGAGTGTCTAAGTCTGTATATATTATATTACCTTCACCTCGAGGAAAGAGAATATCCACAGATAACAAGCTACTCATATATAAGACCATCCTAAAACTAGTATGGACTTACGGCATTCAACTCTGGGGGAGCGCTTGCAACACCAGTATAAAAATTATACAACTAGTGCAAAACGGCATACTATGACGTACCATGGTTTGTGACAAACAATGAAATTCACGAGGCTCTCAACATGACAGCGGTGAAGTAGGAAATTGCTCTGTACGCAGGGAAATACAAGGGTCGACTCCAAAAACATCCTAACGACCTAGTGGATAACCTGGCACAAATCAGCCATTGCAATCGACTGAAACGCTCACATTCAAAACCTAGATACCAGGTTCCAAAATTGAAGAGGTAGCTCCAACTGGGGAGTATTCCCCGCACGACAAACACGTACAACACGTCTTATGAAAGTCGACTCGACTGATTGCAGAATGGCATAAAAAAATTGTTATCTTGTTTCTACTGTAGTCTAAAATGTGTGTTGTAAAACTTCTTAGAAGAGCGGAGTTCCCTAGGAGAAGCAATTTATTTAGCTTAAAGAAATCTCCAATCATAGCAAAATTGTATTTTTAGGCTTGAATTGGACGAAATAAAGATTTTTTATTTTATTTTTTTTGATAGCATTCGTCAATTCCTGTAATTGTACTTGAGCTAGTGATATTACGGGCTCTTCAGTCCGACCAGCGAACCTGCCACTATTACACAGAGGAGGAAGTTCCGTTTTGGCTCGTACCACCTCTACTTGGAGCTCCGTCATTTCTTCATGAAGTTCATCGATCTCTCGTTGCAGGTGGAGAGAATCTTCAATATTTTAGTTACGAATTAATCATATGACCCTTATTTACAAATTAAATATGAAAATATACTCCAACTTACCGATAATTGAGGTCTCCTGCAACAAACACATAATTTATGTGAATCATTGTGACGAATATCGCCGAGAGACAAGCGTAAAAATACTGGAGCTTTTGGTATTTACCAAATTTCTCCAGTGTTTCAATAATTTCTGTTTCATCCTTTTTACTCGTTTCAAATTTGTCAGCACTCATTTTCAGTAATTTATATAAAATTAAAAAATAAATCACCTTCCTTTTATGTTGCAAAGTTCAGTGTGTTACCACTTTCTTTTTCGTTTTTTCTAACTTTAGTACTGGTCGCATACAACACAAACGTTATAATATTTTTTAATTTCCTTTTGCATTACACTGATTTACATGTTGTTTTGTTGCACTCAACAATACGCGTGTGTCATGATTGTGGCAATAAAAATATAAACCCAGTGGATTGTTTAACTTTTATCTCCAAATGCCGCAATAAATGTTAAATCAACTCACAGAATATTATAGTACGTAATTAACGGAAATTATTAAGACTTTTATCTGCTGTCTTAAATATATAAAAATAGCTTGATAAGAAAATCCTAGGGACGTTTGTTTTAGAGAGATAAGGAAGCAAAACAAAAAAACAAAAGTCGGATTTTTCTATCCATCCATTACAGCATATATAAAAGTCCCTGACTGAACATTAGCCTCCCCCATAGACTGCCTCATAGAGAGGATTTAGCTATAGAAGCCATACTTTTCAGGCGGGAGCTTATTTATTAATTTGAGAAGATGCTGCAGCCCATTTCCTGTTTTCGTTTCCATCTGTCGTCTCTTACGCCACCCGCGGGTCGATATAGGGTAGTGGATATTCTCACACCGCCACTACACGGTAATGCTGTAACATTTTTATTATTATACCATTGTCTGATTTTTCCCCTCTCGTTCTTGCTTTATAAGCCTATAAGAGCCCACTGATGGACATGTACCTCTCACATTATAGCAAGGTTTTGAATTTATAAACACGCTTCGCAAACGTATTCAATACAAAATATTTCGCATAGAAGAACGTCAGGAGCGGAGTCACAGGTACTTTTACATTTGGTAGATTATACGAGACGTTATACCGCCATCTATCGGAGGCCAAATAATGTTTCTAGTCTTTCCTAAAGTCATTGACAGCACCTAGCTAAACATAGTCGTAAAGCTACCTGTGCCGACAAGAGAGACCCAAAGTGCAAGAACTCTTGTTTAAACTTACGTATATTTTTTACAAAATTACTTCAATTTTAACAAACAAACTTCCAGTCCACTTGATGGTACGGGGCTACTGCAGTCCGTAGACACTTGCAGGCAACTTCAAATTATAAATCAAAACAATATTTGATTGATGGAATAAAATTGAATTCCTTGAATTTTTTTATTAAAGGTTAAACGAAGAACAATTAAAATTAAAACAGATATTAGGTACTAAAGCAATTACTCCTCCCAATTTATTAGAAATAGATTGTAAAATTGCATAAGCAAATAAAAAATATCATTCAGGTTGAATATGAATGGGAGTAACTAGAGGGTTAGCGAGAATGAAATTATTTGGGTCTCCTAAAAAAATCCTAAATAAATTCAATCAAACTTTTAAAAGTAAAGAAAGGATGAAAAGTAATTTTATCTAAATTTCTATTAATTCCCAAAGGATTATTAGAACCTGTTTGATGTAAGAATAATAAATGAATTATAGTTAATATTAAAATAATAAATGGACATAAGGAATGAAATCAATAGAAACGAGCTTCAGATGCGTTGTAACCTTTAAGGACTTAGATGGAATGTCTCACAGGCTGTTATTATACTGGTATATTAGACTGGAACACAGAATTACAAGCACTTCTATTGGACGGCAGAAATAGTTAAGAGGGAGGTACCGACCCAGACGAACTCCTATGCAGAGAAGAAGTCCTACCACCTTATACAATTAAGTCAAAATTGACTGCCTTGTTGGTCTAACAATGGTCCTAGGTTCAAATCCAATAATAATGAAAGAATAGAGAGTGCACCTGTGTTTTCGAACACAACTGTGGGTTGTAATTCTGTTATGCGCAGATGGCTAGTCTCCGTTGAGTCCAACCTCCGTGACTAATTGTGGTTTTTTTATAAGATAGGATGACAAACGAGCACACAGTCCACTTGATGGTAAGTGGTTGCTGTGGCCCATTGACATCTACATGTATCCTCGATTACGAATGAAAATGCAGATGCGTTGCCACCCGTGAGGACTAAGATGGAATGCCTCGCTTCCGGTAAAAAAGGTCTTCGGTTCTCTACACTCACCATACGAAACACAGCAGCATTACGAGTATGCTACTATTTTCCGCTGGTATTCTGTTGGTATTAATATACTAAACTTTGTTCGCGTTGAACTAAAAGAAGCACGTGGTTGAGCCACGTTGCAGCCATATTATAGTTGTAGCACGAATGGGTCAACTCGACCGGGGCAGGACCACGCTCTCACGTCTATGGGCCACAGCATCCACTTACTATCGGTTGGACTGTGTACTCGTTTGTCACCCAATGCTAAAAAAGCTACCGAACTTTAATAATTCACTAGGTAGGTGACATAAAATTAAAACTTAGAGTAACTACAAGAATTGAAACTAAACTTACTTACCTCGCTGACACTATATTTGCTTAAAAAAAGTGAAACCGTTTTCCGGAAAATCCGTTTTCCGCGGTATGTAAATACAGTAAAAACTATTTTTACTGATAAACAAAAATTTGTTACAAAAAATAATGAAAGCTTTGGCTTACTCATCTAAATTAGGTTGACACAATATTCCACCGGTTCTTACGAATACACTTTGTTAAGCCGATACACTAGGGGGACATTTTGTCCCACAACGTTATGCGGAACACTCAACCCACGTGACGATGCAACGTTGCACAGTGAACCGCAACATTTTACGCGACGCGGGACGTGTTGCTTGTTCCCGCTCCGAGAGCGATCGCACGTGTCCCGCGTCAGTTTCGCGTCATTTTGTTACCGGGTGCGTCGTACGCGCGACGTGCCTTGCAACATGTCAGTAGTGTGGGGAAAAGAAACCGTCCTTATTCTTCTTGAGCTATATCAGTCATATTTTGTTATGAGATAGGTACTTCGAACCAAGATTATCGAAATAAAATAAAGAAAAATGACGCGTAAGAGGATATTGTCAAGACGCTTAAATTACATAGAAAATAAATCGTCTGCATAGCAATAAATGCTACCGGTTTGCAACATATCACTGATATGCAGAAGATACGGCGTTGGTGATAGCACGCAGTCTTGTTGAACACCAGCGTTAATAGGCTTAAAATCGAAGTATACACCGTCTACTACGACTCTGATGCTCCGATCTGCAAGAAAACTGATGATCTAATTACACAATTTCTCGAGTAGCCAATATGACGGAAGCTTCGTAAGAAACATTTTGTGCCAAACCCGATCAAAGGCCTTCGCTATATCCATACTAACTACCAATGGGAGGCGTTGGGAGTTAGTATGGACATAGCAAAGGCCTTTAATCGGACTTGGACCTTGGACTCTACTGCCTCCGCACATCTATAAGTTAAGTAACCCAAAATATCGCCAGATGACCAACCCTGACGAAAATCGTACTGGCAGTTACCAATTAGGTGTTGATTCTCAAGGTACCTCATGAGCTGGTTGTTTCTAATGGATTCCATTATTTTGGAGAACAAGGAGGTGATAGCGATAGGCCCGTAGTTAGACGGATCTGAGCGGTCGCCTTTTTTATGGATACACTTAAGTTGTCTTCCATGATTTCGGGACTATGTCTAGGGAGTAGGAGTAATGGAAAAGACACGTTAAAACCGATACCAACTCCGGAGCACACGTCTTAGGCACGATAGGAGGGACGCCATCAGGTTCACTCGACTTGGCAACTACAATGCCAACACGGTGGAAACCTGCAGAACGCAACCGCGATGGGAGCGTGAGTGGCACCGTAATCAGTTGTTTCGACACTCGAAAAGTGTACGACAGGGAAGCATAAGAATCTCCAATCGACATGTATCTTAGTGCAATGCCAAGTCTGACATGAAGGCCAACAGAGATTCGTAGTCCCAGATCCTGTTTGGCTATGGAAGGTCCGATTATTTGTGATAAAGTTTCAAAATCAGATGTTGGCATTCGAGTAAAATTTACAAAAGATCTGTCAGACATTCGGAGATCACTTAAAACATTAAACAAAGAATTCTCGTTCCAATAAAAAATTCCGCATCCACCATCTTCTCTTTCGCTTACGTTTCACTCCCGAAGTAGGTACAATGTAGCACTAATCGCCACAACGGATGACATTTCTATAAACACTGACTAGTGTGTCCTGCAAAATGTTCCGTAACATATGTCTCGGGACATTCCACGTATTTGTTGAGCGACATGTTTCGCAACTTGCCGCGCTTTTTGTCCTCAAGTATATCCAAGGCTTTATATTACACATAAACTTTTTATAAACAAACAAAGAAATTTAATAAATTGAAAATAAAAATTGAAGAAATATTATTTTTAATTAAAGAAATTGTAATCATTTACATTATATAGTAAAATGATATTGAAGTAAAAACTAACAGAACTTAAGTAAAAGTTGTAGTAAAAATCAACTTTGTTTCAAAGATTTTAAGAGATATAAAAGACAAAGGAAATAACATTTTATATGCACCGAATATTCCAAACCGATAAAGTATGGATCGAAACATTTCTTATATCTCTTAAAGTTTATGAAATAATCATCAAAAAAAATTTTTTTTTTTTATAGTACAGGGTGACAAACGAGCACACAGTCCACCTGATGGTAAGTGGTTGCTGTGGCCCATAGGCATC
>DWHP01000755.1:0-18120 GCA_018247895.1 Parnassius honrathi
ACACTCACTCACACACACACACACACACACACGCGCACACGCACACACACACACGGACACACACACACGCACACGCGCGCACACACACACACGCGCGCGCGCGCGCATACTCACACACGCACACTCATATACACACGCACACACACACACAAACACCATTAAAAATTGTCATTGTGGCTTCCTGTGACCACAAAACGTCAAGATTTGATGAAAACCCAATTTTCAAAGACATAGATAGAGAGAGAGAGAGAGAGCGAGAGAGACACACACAGACACACACACCATCCATTACAAAGGATCAAAAAATTGTCATTGTGGCTTCCTGTGACCACAAAACTTTAATATTCCTTTTTAGAAATAATTAGCAATCTTCCCGATTTTTATAAAAATTCAATTTTCTTAGCGGGAAGTTAAAAATTAGTATGGATCACTTTGAAAGACACATTAATTTTTACTGCATTATTGAAAATCAAATAATAATTCATCTAAACGACAGCTCAACTAGTTGTGCTGAGATTGAATAAATTTATTTTAATTTAGTTTCAGTCTTACATTTTTATAACTGTACCTCTAGAAATAAGCAGTAACAAAAAACACGAAGAAACTGAGAAATCTTGTGTTTTAAATTATCCGTTTTAATATATTCTGGTATTATCAAACCAAACTGTAAATCATTACCAACTCTAAATAATCGATATCGATTTTTTCAGGTATCGAATATTATACGTTCCCATTATTTGTTGGCATGCTTGTTGCAATAAATATGACAGCTATCAAAACGTATTTTTTAGATTTGATTGGCTATAGTCTTCTTAAATTTGAGCATACTACGATCGCCGGTGCCGTGCCAAACCGAGAGCCATGTCCGGTATGGTCAAAAGTTTCTATACTTCCTGGAACTTCTTCGCTAACTTCGAATTATTTAACATATTTTATAGCTTAAAAGGCAAATTTAAACCTGAACTTAAATTCAATGTTTTCTTCAATTCAATCTTATTTTTCAAACAAGCATACAGCACCGGTATATTTGTTAAAATTGATAAAAAATTATTAGATTTCATAGTGCCAGATAGAGTACAAATTTACATTGAAGGCAGACTAATACTTTTATATAAAAAAGTGACAAACAAACTTACTGTCTATCTGATGTTAAGTGGCTTTCTTTTTTTATACCTAAGAGAGGGGAAAAACAAGCATGCGGCTCACCTGATAGTAGGTGACTACCGCCGCCCATGAACACCAGGGAAATTCCAGGTGCGTTGCAGATCCATTAGAAAGGAGTTAGTCCTTCCATGGCCACCTGCAACTGATTTCTAAATATTTATATTCAAGACCACTGTCTACTACGCTCTTTTGCTCTTTTGCAGTGATTCAAAACATTAAGTAAAACTGTCGTCGGATTTGTATCCTACAATATGTGGACTAAGAGATTAATCAGAGCAATATGAATATTACTCACTTTTTTCCATAACATCCATATCCAAGGTTCCGTCCGTCCGTATCTTTTGTAGCTGCCATGAAACGTAATCATACGTCATACTTTACAGAGACTGGATGCACATGATGAATGAACGTAGAGTTTAATGTAACGTGGAAACTCTTTTGAAATGTTACTTTTATGTGATATTACATTGTGTCGCATCAATCTTATTACTGTGTGTATCGCACCAATCTCATCATGAAGCCTTTGTTCATACTTCCGCTCAAGAATTCGAGCCAAAGGGATGCGCCAAAATCGCTGTGGTGCAGAATCTTGCCACTGTATTGAACAAGCGGCTTCTTAAGCGTAGGGAGAATGCACTTACCTGGTTGCTATTGAGTATTTGTCCCTAGTTTGTACATATGTTTATCCCTAGTCTGTACAGTACAACGCTTCTCAAACAGCAAAGGCCATCACTAGAGGTTGTTCCCCCTATAACTAACACTTCTATTCACGTTATAATCTCCCTACCCCCTACACTCCCATAAGTTTCGTAAAACGAGACAGAGGGAAACTGTAACTGGAGATGCAGCGGCATTTTCCTTATCTCTACTCGATATATTTAAAAAAACTGCAGTTGCCAACCCTCTGCCATGCTTGACAACTATCGCAAAATACCCTCTATACGCAATCTACTGGGGTGCTTATGTTCAGTAGTGGACTAATATAGACTGTGATTGGATTGTGATACATGGATGGATGAATAACCTTACTAAATAAAAATTCCCATAACTTCAACGTATCTCTGTCCCAACACATAATAAAATCGGGAACCGTGCGTCCGTGTCATTCATCTCGCGTGATTCGCACTCCGCATTAAATTGTAAAGCACTGAATATATGAACGAAACTGTCGTGATGTATCCATGCGGACCCTTTTCCGCACTTTAGGGAACACAGTCAATCATTTTTTCGCACGTACACGTGAGAGATATAAAAATTTAGCTTTAAAAGGGAAAACCGACCTTATAAACTAAAAATAATAAAATAATTTCCACATAATAGCTTCAGAAGTTAGTGCTAAGAAATAGTGTTGCGGAAAATAAAGCGCCGACTTCAGAAGCTATTATGCAGAAATTGTTTCATATTTAATGAAATGAAATGATAATTCACGTAAATTTCTTATATTTACGTGAACACTACACATTTAAATAATACTAGTTTTTTACGGATTTTATCGCGTATAGCAACAGTAAAATCCGTAAAAACTATTAATAAAGTATTATTTAAATGTTTATGGTGTTTTTTAGTTTTTGAAGTTGGTGAGTAAAGAAGTGACGTCTAATACAGGAGAATGGAAGAGAAAGACATAATATGACAACCCCGAATAACTTGGGATAAGGGATGAAAAGTAATAGTTTTATAAAGTCGGATTTTACTTTTTATAAGTTAGTTTTGTTTATCCTTTCGAGTGGACTAAAGAATATCACAAGTTCAAGGTAACAACTAGAAAGATTGACCTGTGGGACTCATAAAGACTATTAGTTTGTTATATAATTATAGAAAGTTCTCTCCTAGTTCTGCCACTCGATACTAGATGGCGCTAGTGGCATTAATTACGGTTTGCAACACTATTTAAGAGTCTATATTTTAGGTTATAAATTACACTTATGAACGCGTCTTCAAAAATATATGAATTATATTATAAACTACAATTTCAGTCGCCTTTCCCCAAAGAACATTTCAAGCGCCATCAAAATATCTTAAATTCGAAATAATCTATTTCTCTTCCAATCTTTCTTACATTACATGCTGCTGAACCGTTTGCTGGCTAACTCAGTTTGCTATCTATTTAAAGAACACGTACTGGAAATTTGCGTAAAATTAAATCAAATAGAAATTTGTCTCCTCTTCTGAATTACTGCTGTAGCCGTGTAGATGTGTAGTGGCGACAAAGGAGAAATCCATTACTTCACAATCAGTCCGTGGACGACGGAAAGAAGTAAAACAGGATATGGGCAGCATCATCATCCTGATAACAGCTCAAAATAATAATAATAGCCTGTGGTCTCAAACCACCGCCCACAAAGAGTGGAAGCTTTGGCAAATTACATCTCAATATAGAAAAATCAGCGAGAGATGGCTTTCAAAACTTCGTTGCTAAATAATTGAATCCTTATTCAATAAAACACAGAATTCACTTGAGCTGTGTTCCTGCTAGTGACGCTTAATAAATATTAATTATTCTATAATAACCTGAATTCTTCTCCACATCCATGGTGACGTCGGCGAGCTTAAGAATCTAATAATAAATAATGTATGGTACGCCTCATAGTCTGTGATCAATGACGGTATAAACATCTCGTATAATATAAAGATTTGTAATGTAAAATAACAAGATCGATAGCAGGAAGTAGCATTAAATGTTTAGCGTGGAGTTTATGACCAACATTTCTTACGCTTTTGGTCAGCAATGGAATGTAATGACTAATATAAACTCCCTCGGAGTCTATTGAAATCAAAAACCATCCTTATTATAATAGGTACAATAGCTAGGTGCTACCTTCTGCTTGGGATCCTATAATTAGTAAAATTCAATTTCAATCTAAACATACAACTGCAAGACTCCAAGATACTATAAGTTCATTCTGCATAGATCGGACCACAAATAAATAATTTCAAACTGAAGGTAGGCTATGACATCGGACGTTAAATACCTCGGTGGAAAGCACCGTGGTATTTAACGTCCTATGACCGACATTAGGCGTCAACAAAGGAAAAAATCCAAAAACTACAAAATCATTAATATTCTGTATCAAAGGTATTGTTGCGGTTAGTTTAAAGTACCATTAACTTTGTCGAGATTTAATTCTTACAATTTAAATTAGGAATAGAAAACAAATTAAATTAGTATACGCTAGAAAGCGCTACAATGTTTAGGTCATGTATTTATTTAGATTAATAATAAAAGGATAAAACTTATTTAAAAAACTTATGATATTCCACTAAGCACATAAATGTATAAAGAAGCGTAAGTTAGTTATACACGACGTTCGGGGTTGTCGGCTTCGACGATTAAAGTTGAGATGGGTGCCAAGAGTCATAGGATCTATAGAAATGTACAACGTTCTTGAAACTGCTTCGCGAATACACGAATGAAAATAACTTTATATAAATAACGTGATTGCTACCAAGCTGTTTCTGTAATCTTCTTCTTCCGTTTTTGTCAGACCTTACTTAAAACTTCACTGCTGGACATGATTTGTAGGGATTATTTGTCAAAGTCCTGATCTGCCCGCTCATTGATAAATTATTTTATTATAATACACAATAAAATATAAATTAAGTTTCATATATTTTTTATTGTGGGTATACTTTGTGTCAACACTTATAAAAAAAGTCAGTGTCTATAAAATCTTCACCGTCTCCATTTGTTGCGAAAAACTCTAAATATGTAAATTACATGCATAAAAATCATATCAAATTTAAGCAAGCAAGCTAGCTTCTCCGCAGAACATAATAAAACAAAGCACTACGGCTACCTCGTTGGACCGCACATTATTTACACTCGCCAGTAAATTGTGACGCATTGCGTGTGAGAATCTAACTGACGTGAAGTATCTACGCAAGCTCTCGTCGCTGTATTGCGTGAAGTGAGGGATTTTTTTGTTTGAGGTATTCATACGTTTTATTCACATTTATTATAGACATCTTATTTTAACAATACACGTTGCTCTACACTTAGTGAGTATGATAATATGAATATCTTCGAATATATAAGAATTAATGATTCTTTGTTTGTATTTTATGCGCTGTCACACAGTTCATCAGATTGGAGTAAAACTTTGTTGACTTTTAGCTTGCACTTGCGCGAAGGTTGTAGGCATAGTACAATTAACTTACAATAGGTGGCGCGCCTATTGTACTCGACAAATTTATTTCAAAATTATATATCATTCGACTTTAATGAATGTATTGTTGCACGCCATAATTTATACCACTAGCGCCATCTAGTATCGAAAAGCAGAACTAGGAGAGCTTTCTAGAAAATTACATAGCAGAACTTTCTACACCAAGTTGGTCGGGACCGGTATATGCTCGAACATTCTAGATGTATCAGTGGAAAAGGCCCTATATAAAGACCAGTAAGAACCGCGACCGAGTTAGTATTGAATTGGCAAATCAAGCGAATCGAAGTGTTCGGAAGGCCAGCCACCGGCCACGGAGGCTGGCCCGTCAGCAGCTCCTACACCTTTAGCACCTGAGTTAGGTGCTCTAATGATGATAGTGCAGGAACAGGCTCACCGACAGCAGGAACAGGCTCGTTGGTTGAAAAAGCAGCAGGAGGAACAGGCCTGCTGACACGAGGAACAGGCCCGTCGACAGGAGGAACAGGCCCATGGGCAGGAGGAATAGGCCATAGATTGGAACCTTCACGCTACCTTCGGGAAAGAGATAAGGGAGGTGAAGTATAGGCTTGCTCAACTTGACAACCGCCTCTCGGTAGCTGAAACCCCAATCGACCAAGTGAACAATCAGGTTGACAACGTGATGGCTGACATGAAAAAATCGCTGGACGACCTCAAACTTGGGGATGGAATTACAGCTCCCGTGGTAGGTACTACACCTTCGTTATGTTGGTTTAAAGTGCCGCCATTCGTCGAGACTTCTTCCTAGTCGACCTACAAAATCCTTATGATGGCTAACGGCTTGCATAAAAGTCAGGGCATGACTTATTTCACACTAGGTCTGCACGACCAGGCCTTAACTGTTTTGCAAGCTCTCGATAAGGAAGTAACTTACGAGCAGATCCTTGAGGAATTGGAGGCGAGCTATGAAGACGTTCACCTGGAACATGTCTTTCGTGCCCAGCTTAAAGATCGCGTGCAACGAAAACCTGCTGCAGTGGGCCCTTGAGGTGAAAAAGCAGGTTTGAAAAGCATACCGGTCTGGAGCTGCGCTCATTGAAGGGAACCTGGTGCACACATTCGTCGGTGGTATCCGCAACCTTCAAGTCTAAGCTGCTATGAAGCTCGGGCACCACGAGATGCTTAAGGACGCATGCAAAAGCAAACCCATGATGGAAACAGCCTCATCATCAAGGGCGAGGTCAACGGAATGCTGTGTAAGCTGACCATAGACACTGGAGCCTCTCGCACGGTTGTCAGTTCCCAACCTATAAGTCAGTTCCTTGGGGACTACAAATACAACCGAGAACGCATTAATTTGGTAACAACCACTGGTCAGTGTATCACCGTCCGTGGAGAGAAGGAGATGGAGTTGAAGCTAGGCAACATGATCTACCTGCATCATGTCACCGTGGCTGATATAATGGACGACTGCATCCTGGGCCTAGACTTTATGAGAAAGAATTGTTGTGAGATCGACGTTAAGCAAGGTGTTTTGGAATGAGGACAAGAGGAACTTTCCGTGGAAGGGGCGTTACCAAGGAATGTGTACAGCCTTAAGAAGATTGTTCTTCCGCTGAGATTGGAAACGATTGTGCCAGTTAGTCTTTCTCGGAATCCTCAACGTTGTGTACTCGTGGAAAGGGTAGACAATGACCTTCCATGGAAAGCGGCTCGAACCTTGGTCAGAACCACTGACATCTCTGGAGTACGTGTGCTCAACCTTTGTGATCAGGAACAGATTGTAGAAAAAGGCACACTTGGTGGTACTTGTGAGGAAGTGGATTGGTTGCGTCGGTGCCAATATCTATCGAGTGGGATCCCCAGCAAGGATGTACAAACGAAAGTGACCACACTTTTAGAATACGTTCTATCCCCAAATGAAATGGTCAAGGCGAAGAAGGTGTTACTTAAGTACGCCGATGTTTTCTCGTCAAACGATACTGACATAGGAAGAACTGGCTTAGTTCAACACAAAATAAACACAGGAGAAGAATTGCTTATCCGTCAGCGGCCAATAAGATTACTGGTAGCACGCGAAAAGGAAGTGAAAATCATGATTGAGGGAATGGTTAAGGTTGGTGTTATTGAACCTTCATTTAGTTCATGGTGTTCACCTGTGGTGCTAGTAAAGAAGAAGGGCGGCAGCATGCGATTTTGTGTTGACTACCGCCGTCTGAACGACGTGACGAAGAAGGACATCTATCCCCCGCCAATAATTGAGGACACGCTGGACTTGCTTACACAAGTAAATCGGTTTAGCACTCTGGACCAGAAAATTGGCTACTGGCAAGTTGAAATTGACCCTAAGGACAAGGAGAAAACTGCATTGTCGACAGAAAAGAGTCTGTGGAAATTTAAAGTAATGCCGTTTGGATTGTGCAATGCTCCGGCAACGTTTAACGTTTGAAAGGTTGATGGAACTTGTTCTTACCGGCCTAATTGGTGATGCCTGTCTAGTTTACTTGGATGACATCATCATCTTAGGCCGTAAGTTTGAGGCACACCTTCAAAACCTGGAACGCGTGCTCATGATGATTAGAGTGCTAGCCTAAATTTAAGTCCAAAGAAATGTTCACTATTCAAACGCCATGTTAAATTTTTGGGGTTTGTAGTGTCGAAAGAGGGTATCCACACGGACCCAGAGAAAATCGCGGCTGTCAATAAATGGGCGGTTCCAAAAGACAAGATACATGTTGAGCATTTTTGGGTTTGTGCTCCTATTATGGGCGATTTGTGAAGAACTTTACGGATATAGCCAAACCTCTGCACAAGCTAACCGATTTTGACACATATGCATGTGATATATGACTTGGCGGTGTGTTGGCTCAACGGAATGGTCATCAAGTGGTTGTGATAGCGTACTTCAGCAAGTCGTTATCAAAGCTGGAAAGGAACTATTGTGTCACGAGACGGGAATTCCTTGCTATGGTAAAGTCATTGCAGTATTTTAGAAAATATCTTCTGGGGCGGAAATTTCACTTACGAACTGACCATGCTGCAACTTAACATTTAGGTCCAGTGTGTCTCTCACCATTCGTTGCTCACTGCCAGTTTTCACACTCACCATTACTGAGACAGTACTGAACAGTTGTCGTATGATCGTCATAATAAAGTCAATCTCATTTTTTGTCGAACCGTCGTGGCTCGACAAGTTTCACTTTCTGTGGGGCCGCTTCTGGAAGAAAGAGTGCATCATAAAGAGTCTCTGTTTCTCTGTAAAGTCCTGCCCTATCCTGAATTACCCTACTTTCAGCTCACCGTTCTCTCTTATGCCTAGTTTTGCGTTAAAGTCTCCCATAAACACCGTATAGTGATTTTTGGTGGAATGAATAGGAAGGAGATATCCTCATACAATTCCTCTACCACCCCATTGGAATATGCCGAGGTTGGTTCATAAACCTGTATGACCTTCAGCGAATAGCGTTTGGTGATTTTGAGTGTAAGGTACGCAACGCAACCCTCATCGACACACTCTCAATCTTTACAAAGTTGTTAACAAGAGACTTGTGGACGATAAATCCAACACCTCCTTAGAATATATGGTTGCCCTCGCGGTGATAGAACAAGTTGCCGGATTACCGCGACCTACCTCTCTCTTTGGACCTCAAATAATCCTATAATCCCAGCGCAACTTATCTATGTCTTCTTCCTGCTCCAGGATCTTCTCGTCAGTCCTCAGGGTGCGTGCGTTATACGTTGCTATTCCGAGTCGTCTTAGGTGGCAACCGTACCTTCACCGGAGATTTTTAGCAACTCCTGCCCGCCGTTACCATGTTCGCTACCGTAGCCAGGAATATCGGGACCGTCGGGGACAAGGGGACGTTTATTTATGTCGTTGCTTATAAAGGGTACATATCCATAGTTGGTTGGTTGGCAACCGCAGTTTTTATTGCTTTTTGCTGTTATCAGAAAAATGCTGCTGGCCATCTTCTACCACAGTTTCCCTCTGTCGCTTCTTACGACACCCTCAGGAAGATATTGTGTAGTAGGTATTCGTACTCGCCACTACACGGAAAAAATATAACATTCGAAATTCAAACATTCATAAGCGGCCAAGGGCGCAGAAATTTCAGTACGCCATTTGTATTAGGAATGAACGTATTATGAAATTTAAGCCAACCCCTAAACTGTCACGGCTCTCACAAAATTGGGCTAAATGAAATGCTAGGTAAATATTATGCTACCTACTCTATAGGTAGCATATATAACTCAAAAACTTACGAACGCAAAACGGCCGGTGGGGTTAAAGGACCGTCTCGTTTCAAATCACCTGACTAATTGTTTAGCTATTAAAATTAATTTAGTCACCACGGAAGTAACTTATGTGCTTTTGAAAATTCTTAAGAATATTTACTCTGTTGCATAATTTATTTTTGTAATAACATTTTTATACTATAAATGTTTTAGATGAAGCGCAAAATAACGTAGTTGAATCTTGAAAACATTCGACGGCATGATTTGAAATCCATTTCAAAATCGACATTTTGGTCACGTATACTGCATTTCAACGTAATGAAGTCAAATTCACATTGAAATTTTGTATTATCTTGATAGGTGAAGCGGACCCCGGGGAAAAAAGATTAATATGATAGTTAAGCCGATATTTATATGATATTTTTATCAAAGGAGGTGACGAGCTTATAGTACACGTGATTGTAAGTGGCAAGTGCAGTTAAAATTTGGCCTTATTATTTAAATTTATAGGAGTTATAAATTCAGACGTGTGCTTGTGATATATGATAGACTAGTTTTAGTTTTCCAACTACGAATATGAACTGATCACATTATTGAATTTTATTGATAATATATAATCTCAGGCTTTTAGTTATCTATTCATATAAATCATTTCGGTTTCGAAATATCCTTTAATTGCAATGTGCGGAGCAGTGGTCCAGTATAAACTTAGGTAACTACTATATCATATATCTTCTACTACTATCCATGTATAACACGATTAATAAACCCATTTCGATGTAAAAGTTAAGTGGAGTTACAGCCTATGTACGTTCCACTATTTTGATAGAATTTTAGGGCAAGGTAATGCCCAACGCGCTGCCTCAGTGAAAGTTAGCGAACTTCATATGTATTCGATTTTTTTTTTATTTCCGCGTGATAAATCAGCACAAAAAATATAATAAAAATTACATTAGCGCCTGCGGGAACCGAACCCGGGATGCTCGTGTACTATACAATTTATAGCGAGCACTTAGGTACTGAACTATTACGTCTCCATTGTGATCGACTCAATAGCATTTCGATGTCAAATAAGACCAACGTCGAATTAAAGAAATAAATTGAAAATATTTGGCAAACTAAACTCTGCCCAACGTTTGTTTGAAGTAATTGTAGTTTAGTAGTCAGAATTTTTTTTCTCATGCAAATATTTTTGGTAAAAGTGAGCACAATAGGAAAAACGCGCTGTCCCAATGAATTGAAAATTCTCCACCCTAGTCTGATATAGCCTCCGCGGAGTTGAACTGCTCGAGCAATAAAACGACACGATGTTTTTGCTACGGGCTCCATCCAGTATTAGGGTTGTCAACATGTCTTCGGGTTTTATTTTACGTGTCATATATTTTATTTACATGAACATAAAATTTGTATACATATCTGCACCCAGCATGCGTAACAATATCTTTTTTGCCAGAAACATTAGGTAGCAGGTGCACGTACAATTCTCCAAAGATTTCTCGTAATCAATTAAATGGTACAGGAGCTCAGTAAAAACGAAAACCAATTCAACAATTATATCTTGTTTTTTGTCAAAAACCTGCTTGGCCGCAGGATATACGTGGTAGATCCAAGCTGCAGCTATATTACGGTTGTAGTACGAACGAGTCGGCTCGACCAGGGTAGTACCACGCTGTAACAGAATACCAGCGTAAAATAGCAGTTCAATGCTGCTATGTTTTTCTTACGGTGAGTGTAGACAACCGAAACCTTTTTGACTGGAAACAAGGCATTCCATCTTAGTCTTCAGGGGTGACAACACATTCGCATTTTAATTCTTCATGTGCTACAGCATCTACTTACCATCAGGTGGATTGTATGCTCGTTTGTTACCCTTATTCTAGTCACTCGTTGAAGTTCTACATAAACAAAGAAACAGCCATTTTCAGTCAGAAGGAGGAAGAGTGCACAGAAGTAAAGAGAATGATAAATAGAAGATCGAAAGAACCAATCACCACACAATCAGTAAGGGAAAGTTACTGGAACCGGTATGTTTAACAAAATATTTCTGGTAAATTCTGTAGGTGTATGACACCTACAGAATTTACCAGAAATATTTTGTTAAATTCTGTAGGTGTAATACACCTACAATTAGTACTTTACTGATACAATATAATAAAAACTTACTTATCAAATCGTTGGTAACTTAACTAATTAGTAGCGATTCTTGCCAACTTTGGGAAGGCGGATTGATAACAGCTGTAAAATATTTCTCAACTGATAATTTTTACTTGCCCTTAAGAAGTTATATTTAAAAAGTTATTTAAACTACACAAATAAATAAAATTGAAGTGTCTGTTTGTAATGTCAAAATAATATTTTTTTACTAAGTGCACATTATGAAAGTTTAAAACAAAAACACAATATCTAAAAAATTGTCTGTCTGTGTATTCCGGCTTATCTCTGAAATGGATAGGCCAATTTCGACAGGACTTTCACTGACAGATAGCTGACGTTATAAGGAGTAACTTAGACTACTTTGATTAAAAAATAATTAGGATTCCGCGCCAAAAAAAACTCTAAATTACACGCAGGCGAAGACGCGGGGGTCTGCTAGTTACAAAATAAAATTACTAAAATAGTTTTTACTGTAGCAACCCTGACTTGCAACATCACATTACAGAGTACATGTACGTAGCTGTAGAGGACACACTGAAAATACTGACATTCTTGCTATCCGAAGAGTCACTGCGAACCGAATTAAGCCGTTCTATCTCTATTTAAAAAGCTAAGTACATTTTTAAATCTACCTAGCTTTTTCGGTGCATGTTATATTAAAATTGGCGATTTTAAAATCTGTTTCGTGAATTTGTAAAAACATTTATTTTAAAATTAGATTTACTTAACTGAAACCAAAAAAATCTTGCAGACCTAAGTTGTTAAAATTTGTGGTAAGTGTAATAAGTGGTAAAGATCGATTATTGAACAAAAAAAACCAGTAAACTCGTTGTTTTTTTTGGTGCTACTTATATTGAAAACGATGTGCGGATTATATAGAAAAATGCTGAATTGAAAATTGAAGATTTATTAATTTCACGCAAAATAGGTCTTACGATCCCTTACATCTTTTAACACTCATAGTTTTGTTGTTAATTGGTGTTAAGCTTTTAAAAAAATGATAAAAATTGATTTAGCATCAATACTTTAAAACAGGAATTCCCTAACTATTTTGGGCAAGAGACCCTTTTTCTAAGTAAAGTACAGTGTATTTTGGCTATGGGGGTCTGAGGCATCAGTCCTATCTCTAGCTTTTTTTCCATTGACACAAAATACTTACCAATTTAAAAACTTTGCGGTTGGTTAAGTGATAATTAAGTGATATATATAATTTGACGTCATTTAATCATCAAAATTTAACAAAATAAGTAGACATAATATTTAGTAAATATCAAGTGTAATCAATAATTATTAATACAAATTACGTAAATACTTCAGTAGGTAATTTAAAAAAAAAACATTAAAATCGCAAAGTAAACATAAAAAAAATACATGTACGATCAAACTCATTATCTTGCACGAACTTTTCCACGCTTATTGAATAGCCGAGTTTTTCATCTTGTACGAACTTATGCACGCTAATCGACTTAATGAGTTTTTTAAAAGTCAATGATACTTCCTACTAAAACATTAGTCAGTCAACAAGTTGGTACACGTAACACAACTTTTACAGTATCTTGAAAGTTTCCAATAAGAACTTGTATTAATTAATAGGCGTCGATTTTTAGACCTCGACGACCCCCAAAATCAGTTTTCGTTTACGTAGGCCCCTGGGAAACCGATTTCGACCTCAAGGGGTAGGAATATCGACCACTTTGGGAATTTCTGCTTTAAAACATAGAGAAGATAAACCTTTTGTACGTAAAAAAACAAACCAAAAAGTTTTGTTTGAAACGATTTCATATATCTCTTACAGTATATCAAAAAAGTTTGCATTTTTTCGGATAATATATTATAGATCACTCCTGGCATTGCTGTCTAAATGTTCATAGGCTTTCGTCACAATCAGTTCAGCCATCTCGAAGATTAGCCCGAGCAGACATACAGACGTCTGTCTGTCTTTCGTCTGTCTGTCTGTCTTTCGTCTGTCTGTCTGTCTTTCGTCACAATCGGTTCAGCCATCTCGAGGATTAGCACGAGCAGACAGACAGACTTCTCTCTGTCTGTCTGCTCGAGCTAATCTCCGAGTTTGTACGTGGTAGAGCCACGCTGCAGCTATATTAATTGTATAGTTGTAGGACGAATGGGTCGGCTCGACCGGGGAAGGACCACGTTCTCACAGAATACCAGCATCAAATAGCAGCTTAATTCTGCTGTGTTTTGTATGGTGAGTGTAGAGAATCGGAGACCCTTTTTTACCGGAAATAAATAATAATAATCGAGGATAAATGTAGATGTCTATGGGTCACAGCTTCCAGTTACCATCATGTGGACTGTGTGCTCGTTTGTCACCCTTATTCTATAAAAAATAAATATTCTTTATTATTATAACTACTTACAATCTATAGTCTAATTTTTAGGATATCTTTCTGCACCCTTCCGGGCTTTTCGTTACCGCCCACTGTCAATCGTTTCCTCGGTGAATGCCAAGAGCTCCTGTGTGGTTTGGTTATTTATTTATTTTCTTACTAGATTTTTCCCATCACTGAGTCCGCGTGGAATTTCTTACGATTGGATTGGATATTTTTTGCGCGGAAAAACGGAGACAAGAAAACAAAGTCATATACTATAAACAATATATTAGGAAGAGAATAGCTAACAAGCTTTGGCAATAATTAGGAACACTTTGAAAAATCGACTTAAGAAAAACTGACTCCACTGCACAATATTAAAATCGACTATAATTTCAACTGTCAAAATGGCGTCGATAAAGCAGCGCCCTTTTGAGCTTTTATTATTTAACAGACTGATGACGAGCTAACGTGTCACCGAGCCATCCATGCAAACAAGGTTTTTGAGTTATAAGAAAGTGACCATATTTACCGGATAACCATATTACACGCAAGTACTATAGTTTATATATATAAAGCCGTGGTAGCTCAGATGGTTATACGCTCGCGGTAAATTGCACAGTACGCGAGCAAACCGGGTTCGATCCCCGCCGGCACCAATGAAATTGTTGATTGCAACTTTAAGTTCTGATTTAGCACGTACTCGGTGTTGAAGGAAAACATCGTGAAGAAACCTGCATGTCTGAGAAATAAGAAACAAAATATTTCA
Organism: Parnassius honrathi; assembly: GCA_018247895.1. NCBI lineage: Eukaryota > Metazoa > Arthropoda > Insecta > Lepidoptera > Papilionidae > Parnassius > Parnassius honrathi. The sequence goes on from DWHP01000755.1 coordinate 14,778, forward strand.
AGGACATGTGAAGTTCGCCAACACGCATTGGGGCAGCGCGGCGGACAATTCCTTGCCCTAAACCCTCTCATATATATAATATAATATATTATGGCATAATCCCTGGAGGACCTCAGCACTGTACTAAATAGCCGCGTTAGTAATATGTGACGAAGTGACGCCTATGCCGGTATTTGTCGTACGTAAGTCCAACCTCGACCGAGAGGTTAAAGTTGAACTTACCTAGGATTCAACTCGGCTGGGCAGCGTTCGGGAGATTATGACACATCTTATCAGGTCTACCTTAAAACTTGAAAACAAGAGTGTTCAACCAGTTCGTGTTGCCAGTGATGACATATGCGTCTAAGACGTGGTCCTACACTGTTGGCGGTATGAGGAAGCTGAATGCTGAATGAATGCAGCTGAAGCTGAAAGTCTCACAGCAGGCAAAGGAGAGGGTTATGCCTGGAATTTGTCTTCGTGATAGACTTTGTAATGAGGTTATCCACAGTAGAACCAGAGTAACCGATATAACAAACGAAACTGTAGCAATGTGCCGGCCATACAGCTCGAAGAACCGGCTAATCTCTAATGGCAACCTCATATCGGTAAGTGATGTGTAGGGTGACCCCCAACTAGACAGAGTAACGACCTGGTAGAGATACAGGAAGTCGTTTGATGTAGGTGGCTCAGGACTGTGTTTTGCCGCATTTCATGGACTTGTGATAGCGATGATTAATCGGTATTAAACATTACCTGGCAATATTTTTAAACCAACTAAAAATCACTTTCGTTATTAATATAAAGTTTAATTAATACTAAAAACTAAAATATCTTACGATCAATGTAATTTGAAACGTTTCGAGCAAATAATTAAATCGTCTCCCCCTCGCTTACATTTGAAACAGGTTTTCGTTGATTGAACTGAAAAACAAAATTCAACCTAAATTTCACGGGAAAATAAAAATGCTATATTACTTTTGTTAAATCAGTGATGATATATACAAACCAGTGTACTCCCCAATAGATATGTAATTTTTTGACTTTTTTTTCTTTGCATTTCGCCTTCTTTTTCCACAATATTTTACTAAGCTCTTTGAGCCCCACATGAGAGCTGTTTCAAATATATTAAGTCTCTTTCTTAAAGCAATATTTGAAATAATGATTCGGCGCCATAGCAAATTCACTTTGGCGGCATTGTGTAGAGATGCGTCATCTAAATAACTAAAAAAAATAAAGTTATTTATTTTCTGGTTCTATGTCGGTTTATTTATTTATGTAAAGTTAATTGTAAATAAAACATATTAGTATATTATCCTTATTCATGTCCTACAACATCACTCCGAAGTTATTTATTAACCGCATGAAAGAGCCCTAACTTGTCGCTCTTCTTACGTCTTCAGGCAAGGAGTTCCAAAGTAGTGTTGCCTGAATAGTAAAGGAATTGTTGGTAACTAGTGTACCCAGTCTTGTAATTAGATGAGGAGCGAGGAACCTTATTTATTACGTTGGTTCCACGTAAATAATATATGACGACTCCGTGATGCAGTGGCTTAGTAACGTGTTTCCGCGCTGAGAGCCGAGTGCTTGAATCCCACACGGAACGAGTATTTCTATGGCCTACAAATAATTGCTCAGGGTCTGGATGTTTGTCAATCTTATTGGGTCCTTGTACCTGCTGAAACACAATCATCAAAATTGACTACAAAAATTGGCCACTTGGGTGTTGGGTTTTGGCAGCATGTGTAAGTTTGAATTTCACTGTGCAGATTATCTCTAATAGTACCTATATTATGTATACGAAATTGTTAGTACAACACAAAATTTATGTGTTTGTTAGTATTTTAATTAGAAAATGTAATAAGTTTTAGAACATAACATTACATTTATTTCTAAAAACTAGTGGAATATTTTTATATTTTTCTAACATGATATCTGAATCTATCATCAAGTCATGGGTTCGAAACCGCCATTCAATCGTGTTACTACGTTATTCTAAAATGTGTTCTTAACTTCGAGATACGAGTAAAATTACTTGGCTTTTTATCTAACGATAAGGTTTCTTAACATCTTCACATAAATTTTACAAATAATCCAATTATTCTTCTGCTTTTTATTTATGGCAATATCATTGTAACAAAGAACTAAAACTATCTACAAAAATTATCAACTCAGCTACGGAAGTGACACTAAAATTTAAATTATGCTTTTATTATCAGGCTGTTGAGAAGCTACATTTTTTTATATTAATCACCAAACTTTCTCATATACTAAAACTAAACTACATAAGAACACTCGAACAGAACGAAATAATAAAAATAATGAAAGACAGCCAAACCTAATTACGTCACGTTCTAGTAAACAAAACTTAATACTGTATGATGTATGTATGTAAACTTAATAATGTGACAAAATTTCAGAAATTATTAACGGCTACAATTACTAATATACTTTTTCACATATAGGAAATCACGCGAAAACACAGACTCCAACTTTCCATAAATCTTCTTATTATTAGTTTTAAAAACACCGACCAGCTTTAAAAATGGAATTATGTAAAAGATCTAGTGTTATTTAACGTTTGTAAAACTACCTTCAATTATTTCAACATTTAAAATTAACGCCGAGACAAAACTGGCTTTCAAAATTTACTATCTTGGATGGTGATTGCAACAAATCTAAAAAGACTTACGAAAATATTATCCACGACAATTCCAACGGCAGGGATGATATTCCGTCTAGTTTTCGCTCTTCGAATATTTTCGAGCCAAATACAAAAATTCCTGCGTCGTTCATTTTGGACAGCATTTGCAATCCGTCGATTAGGCTTTAAGTTACTATTTGCTATAAGGTACTATTTATTTGCTTATTTCCTGCTATTTGTTAATGGAGTTGTTAGTATCTTCGATTGAGCGAATTTCCCCGTAAGTATTTAGTCATTTCATTATAATAATAAAATATATTGAAACTAATTTTAGTACATAAAATGTATATTCAATTTTATACATAATTTTTAGTTACCGTTTAAAAGCAAACTGGAATACTTACATGAAATCGACTCGATCTATCCATCCGTCAAACAGGTATGAGTGTTTCACATGACTGCAACGTGTGTGAGCTATATGTAGGTATGTCTTTACATGGATGATAATTGAAATTTGGTATAGTTATAAAATCTAACCGCGTTACCAAACCAACCAGAACACAGACCTGAGATAAAAATAACGAAGTAGTTGTAATTAGTTTTTATTTTGAGATCATTATGTGTAATATTTTAATGATACGATGATATAAATTGAAAGAAATACGAAATCGTTTAACTCAAAATCTATTTGATCACTATGAAAATTGGTATAATATGAAT
>DWHP01000756.1:0-18116 GCA_018247895.1 Parnassius honrathi
AGCTTGTGTCTGTTCCTAGTATTTACAGAATGAATATCACTTATTTTTGCAAAACTACTTTTATTTTTGTGTACGTATATTACATTTTCATAAATGTATTGTGAGGCCAGAGTTAATATATTAATTTCCTTAAATTCTTAAATTTAAGGAAATTAATATAACACAAATTTGCATTGTTACTTTTTCCTCATTCCTTCTTTCTCCACGTCCAAACTACTGAAACATTCCTTTCTCAATCCTGATCACATTTTGCAAACCAGCTTTTTCTTTTATCACAGACTTACCTAGCATACTTCTCTTGGTCCATTTTTTTACAATGACCAGTTTATAGTTTTTATTCGCTGAACCGATTGACTGCGTGTACAGTTCGAAATAATAGCTCACTAGTGGCCTAGAGCCTTGGCCCTAGGTACAGGACATATTTTCCACACGAGGAGAGAGACCAATTTCCAGCTGTGGGAGTGATGATGGCAAAACAATTGATAACATTAATTTCGTGTAATTCAATTTCTAAGTGTTTCGCTCTAATTTCGCGGTGGAGTAGAATTTAAGCCGTCAACATAATACGAGATCATGTTACTACATTTACAAGTTTGCGCACTGCAAAAGTATCGACGAGAATATCTCCATACTATCTTTAGCCACTTTATTGTCGTGCTTGACTTAATATGTATTGCTGCTGACTAGTTGAGAGAAGTCAAACATATTGAACTTAAGCTCGGTATCGCGACGATGCGAGAAAACTTCAATTGAAATCGATATGCCACCGGTTCTGCTAAAGCTGGCTGACTTTGATGCGGAAATAGATATTACTCGTATTACAATCTTTTATACGGCATGAAATGTACGCGCGGAGATATCTTGAACAGAAATTTTCACCTGGTTTAGGTCCGAACTGGGAGCTTTTATATGAACATTGCATGAAAGCTTAATAAAATAAAATTGTATCTTACGTAGTTTGAAGAGCATTTCCCGCTCTCCCTCAATTGCGAGCACTATCATCGTCACCGCTAATCCCAGCACCAAATACTCTCAACACCTTAACACTTGGAAAACACAACCGCATTGTCGATTTACATGTTCGTATATCGATATTGTATTAAGGAAAATGCTCTTCAAACCATCATGTAAGACACATAATTTTATTTTATATCGATCCACATTCCCTTTTGTAGCAGTATTGGTCAAGTCTCTTATGCTGTTGCATGCGGTTACTCAAGAATTAACGCGTTGTAAGACCACGCTCAACGTGACTACTCGTATGATATTCAAAATTCTAACATTAAAAGTGTGCATATCGCGGTCTTTTTGTAGACCAAGGTGACAAACGAGGTACATAGAATATCTGATGGTAGGAGCTGTGGCTAACAGACATCCACATGTACCTGTGATGAAGAATGAAAATGCAGATGCGTTGTCACCCCTGAACACTATGAATGAATGCCTAGTTTCCGGTATAAAAGGGTTCCGGATCTCTACACTACACTCACCATACGAAAGAAAGCAGCATTAAGCTGCTATTAACGCTGGTATTCTTAGTCCTTCCGCCGGTCGAACCGACTCACTCGTACTGCAACTAACTGTATAACTGTGGCATAGTTCTACCACATAAAGACGTTTATATAACTGATGCTCGAAACCGCAATTACGAACAAATATTCATATACCTATCTCAAAGTCGCTCAACCAGCTATGGAGGGGGCTATGCTCGGAGTTTCTTTGCGTGATAAACTTAGGAATGAGGATATCTGCAGTAGAACCAGAGTAACCGACACAGCCCAACGGATTAGTAAACTGAAGTGGCAAAAGGTTCGCCACATAGCTCGAACAACCGATAACCGATGGGAAAAAAAGATTCTTGGAGCAGCCTCGTACCAGAGGGTGAAGTCTAGGGAGTCCAGTCTCCCTATTATATGGAGTGACAACCTGGTAAGTCAGGCAGGAAGTCGATTGATGCACGTGGCTCAAGACCGTGCTTTGTGGCATTCCTTGGGGGGAGGCCTATGTTCAGTAGTGGACTTGTGAAGGGCTGTAATGATGATGATAATGATTCATGTAATTCACTCAGTTAATTAAAAAAATGGAACACGGAAATAAAAATAATTTAATTTATAATGATATAAATAGAAGATTTTTCATTTATATATTATACTTATTTAAAATCCTACATTGCGTAAAGAACAATATTTATATATTTGGTTGTATTGTAATTTCTTTCTAAGAAACGTTTAAAACAGATGGATGAAATTTTCAATGAAAGGTTTTTAACGAATTGATCTGGCTAGCTTTAATTTCCTTTTCCTTCCTTTCCTCCACGTTTCCACACAAAAAAGCAACAAACTTGACTTGTCTGCATAACATCATTCATTTCTTTTATTATAAATTAAAACGAGAAAACCCTAGTGTAGAGGACAATAGGACTAGGACGCTAGGACTACTGTATCATGGAGGCCGTTCATATACATAAATAGCGCAAGGTTCATATAATGCTAGCGCAAACAGCTACACCCGAAACAATTTTTTATAGGCCATTCAAATAGCACCTCACCAACTCATTGTTAAGCCCCTGTGGCGCAGAGCCGTCACATACTTGATCACATTGATCTGTTTCGAAATTACCAATCATCTTGATTAGTTTCGAAATTATGATTGGTAATTTTCAAACAAATCATCTTGTCCAGTCCAGTGGCTATAGCGTAGGTCTATCTCGCCGGAGTGCGTGAGCGTCGTTCTGTAGTACTCCAACCCACAGGGGCCCCACCCCCTGTGGGTTGGAGTACTAAAGAACTAAAGAAGAACAGAAAGTTCTGGGGAAATAATAATCTAAACAATGTATACTTATGAAATGTTTTGTTGTCACGTTTAAGAACAATGTGCTATACTTACTTTTTAAGCGTCAGATCAAAGATATTATATAATATAATTTTTTTTTCTAGCTCTTAACAGAGCTCAGTCACTTTATAAACACAAATCTAGGTATAATTACTTTATACGACGTGATTAAGAATTAAAATGAATCAAAAATATTCTCGTTTCTCGTACGAAGTACAGCAGTGCTATATTGTTTTTATTCATTTTCTTATACTGGTATTCTTTATGCATGGCTCTACAACGCATAAAGAATACCATATTTTATGTCGCATTTGTTGTAAAAACGTCGGTACTGTAAGGCTTTATTCTGTGCTACTGGTGATATGGATCTCGACAACAGCGCCATCTACCGGATCAAAATGTGAATCTTAACCATTCTGGGACCTATTGTAGATATATACACACAAAAATTTCATCAAATTCGATCGAGCCGTTTATGAGTTTTAGCGAGACTAACTACTTATATAGAGATAATGCATACCTACGTATCAATCTTTGGACCCAGCATCAGATATAAATGACTGCACACACTGCTTTTAAGTAGCGTGCGCGCTATATTTCTTGCTTGAAATTGACGCTAGCGTTGACCTGAATACGTATTAGTAGGTCGTAAGTATCCTCAGGCGGTTACGAGGGTTGTTTCGGTGAATCTCATTGTCAAAGTTGGTATTAGTCGATAATGCTATTCCTAGAGAAGCTACGTGCAGCGCCAGGCGAACCAGTTGGACCTATAAGATGTCTTCTCTGCATCAAATGTCCGCGTGAATATTTGTAAAATGTTCACCTAGAGAACAAGAGAATGAAGTTTTGTCCCAGGTAAGGAGTGAGCCTCCTGTAGTTTCTTTGATGGTGGGTGCGGACCCAGCTATACGCGGAGGCGGGGTCCGTGTGGCCACGTGCGCCGCGTTGCCTGGCGACGCGCAGGCGTCGGGACGCGGGGGGTGAGGGAGAGGTAGGGGAGGGGGGTGTGTGGCAAGCGCGTTACCGCCGGCTCGCGCTCACGCTCGCGATCGCGGTACAGTACAGCAGACACCAGGCCGGCGTGTGCACCGCTGTGACTAGCGAGCTCTGTTCCCGCAGCGAAATCGCTTCGCCGCTGAGGCCGCTTTCCCCACAATCACCACTTCAGCCATACGAACTGCGATGGACATCGACATATCGCAGGGCACCTCTGGCGAGCAGACCCCGAGCTACGAGGAAAGGTAAGCTCGCGAGATTCGCCGACCGCGCGCACTCACATTATTTATAGTTTCTGAGTTGAATTCCGCGAACCGGGCTGGACGTTGCCGCCGAGAGCTTTTGTTTATTCGCAAGCTACGACTCGACGCGAGTACCGTTGAAGCATTGCATTGCGTACGAATACTTGCAGCTACGTAACGGGTTGCGATGTGGGGCGCACGTCTATCTCGTATCGCGGTCTCTGATACGCGAGAACGTAGCTTGTTGTGTTGAAATTGTGACAACTGCCAACCCGCTAATTATTACTGTGCGAGCTTAGGTAAAACAATTGTGACACTGGCATCAGCAACCCTAGGACTTGACTATGGTGGAAGTGGAACCGCAACACTTTTAACTGGTGACAATCGTTAAGTACTCGCGTGTTGTTTATGTGTACGTGACGACATATTCCTGACAATACGGGAAAGACCGGTTTCAGAACATTTTTCACCGTTCAACATTTTCTAGTTTTTCTTTATAGAATAGGGGTAACAAACGAGCACACAGTCTACCTAATTATACCTGTAGCCCACAGATTACATTATTAAATATCAACATGCTGATGCGTTGTAATGCCCCATCACCAATAAAATGGGTGTCAAGTTCCCTACAGTCACCATACGAAACACAGCAGCTTAAATCTGCTATTTTACGCTAGTATTCTTTGAGAGCGTTGGTCCTTTGCCGGTTGAGGCGACCCATTCGTGCTGCAACCATAATATATGCTGCAGCGTGGCTGTATCATGTCGAAAACCCACCTAGGTTCATTCTCGGGACTTTTACCTTGTAATAAAAGTCAAGAGAGTTGATAGTATGTTATGGCGGGTACTATGATTTTAATCAGACTAATTTCTTATTCTAATATATAATTGGATATGTCATTTGGCCCCTACAATACGAAAACCTGCTGATAAATACACTCAAAGCAAAGAATATATACTACGCGAAAAAGACTGCTCAAAGACGAATCACTCGCGAACGTTTTTTATATAATTTAATTTCTTAAAAACGTAATTTTATGGCCTAAGAAGATTGTTTTAAAATGTTGTCACATCTTACAAATTGACTTCTACATATTACCTTGGCTGGTAAAGAAACTGGTAACGAGGGATTGTGTTAAGACTACTAAAGCTTAATCTGTTTTTCATTTCCTTGCCTACATTACTAATTAGGATAGGTCGAACACTGACTCATATTTAAGGAAACATCACTGGAGCTCCAAATTCCACCTATTATGACGTTTTTGAACTCAAAGAGCAAGTCACAGTTTTGAAGAACTTGACGGCGTTCGATGCAGTTTTTTGAACACTCATAGTTAATTTATTACATCAAAAATATTTTTTAGATTTCGAAGTCATTTGAAAAAAAATATACCCTTCGAAAATTTTCGTTAATAATTTCTTTTTAACATATCACCCGATTTTGATGCGGTTTTGCAGCAATCGACTGCGATTTACGTGTTTTAGAGCTGATTAGATTTTGAAATTAAATAATTAAATTAAATAAAAACATTTTTTTGAAAACTTTATCTCTCAAAAGATTTTTCAAAACTAGTAATCCGATTCGGTTCAAATGATACAGAAAATCTAAGTTTGGTCAAAACCTTTTCAAACGCCACCGAGCTCGTTCAAGTCAGTGAAGCCATTCAAAAGTTAGGAGAGGGTTACACTTACATTCATCCATACAAATACACATACATACATACAAACTGTGATATCCTCGTGAAAATAGTCAAAACGGCACAACGTAAAGTCTATTTTTGACAACTGTGATGAAACCGATAACTTCGCGATTATTGGAAATGATTGATTTTCATAGCGGGAAGTTAAGAAAACATAGAAACTTAAGGTGACAATGCATCGTCTGTAGCCTTCACTGTTTCAATTCGGCCGCAAGTGTCCATAGACGCAAGTAGCCTTTACCACCGAGCGGACTGCAAGTTCATTTGTTAGTTCAAACCTTCCACCATTGAAATAATATGAACTTATGCACGTTGTACTTCAGTGCTTAAGACGAATAAAAATGTATGGCTAATTGCGCCTCGAAAACAATAAATGTCAGAAAAATACAATTGCGTTTCTGCCCTGTCAAGTAGATAATGCATAATTCAAAATTCAACACGTCCGTTTCTTTGTCTGAAAATTTGAAATGCATTCGATTCGATGATGCGGAAAGCAGAGGTCACGACAGAATAGATCTTGACAAAACTGGGCAGCTTGATAATATCACTCACAAGTATTGCGGTACTTTGAAAACACTGATCAGCTTTGGATTTGAATGCTAAAAAGATACCAACTCATATTATATTTGGTAATAATTGGTGTGATAGGGTTGACTACTATAATTCATTTAGTCATTCTGATAAATGTAATAAATAACGTGGTAATAATAATGCCTTACGTAGCGGCGGCGTAAGAATACCCTATGGCTTACATCATTTAGTTCGTGGCGCGAGACACGACTGAAGGAAACTGGGACAGGTGTGGGTAGCCGCAAGTTACTGACAACATCCCAATACAATAAAAGGAACTGCCGTTGTCGGCTTGGCGTACCAGGCGTAACAATATGTAACATTACCTGGTCCAGCCGCGGCGCAGCCGTACTGGGGTTTATAGCGCGAATGGGTTACCTCAAACGGGGCAGGACCACGCTCTCACAGAATACCAGCGTTGAGTGTAGAGAACCGGAGACCCTTTTTACTGCAAATGAGGAATTATATCATAGGTGATAATACATCTCAATTATCATTCTCAAACGAGTATTAACGTAGATGTCTTTGGGTCACAACATTCACTTCCATCGGGTAGTCCGCCTGTGTGTGCTTGTTTGTAACCTTTATCCGATAAAACAACAAAACTATGGCGAAATCCTCGCTATGAGGTTGTCTTCGATAGAATGTAACGAATAATCATGAATGTTACAAGATAGCAAATTTTTATCAAGCACCCCGCAGTACATATTTGCACATTGCTATGCCACTAGTATCGTGTTCTTAAATTCATTAGTTTATGACATTCATATCATTTAACAGAAAATCGATGTCGTAAAATCGAAACTAAACGAAGCCTACGAATTCGCTTGCCTTCGGTTTTACATTCACATTCATCAATAACAAAGACCTCTTCTTTTTTAAATGTGGCTTCACTTGATATAATTCTGCCAGAGCCAAGTCAGTCATGGGAGTGACAAGTAAATAATAATTATTAAGAGTTTCCAATTTTACGAGAGGATTCACCATCTACAACAAAACACATTTTCAAATACCACTACCGAAATTGGTTACTAATGTTACAATTTAATATTTGTAGTACAATATAATCACTCAAATAATTTAAAAAGGGAGTATAAACTAACATGGGAAATTCGCAGGACGTGGGACGTAATTGGTACGTATAGTGGCGGTGTAAGAATATCCACTGCCCCGTGTCATCCCGTGGATGTCGTAAGACGCGACAGGGGACACAAATCGGGAGATGGACAGCAGCGTCTTCCTATTAACTACTAAAAACAAAAAACTGCTGTTGCCAACCCGTTTAGCAACCCTGGTGACTGTGGCAAACATCCCCCTTTTGAGGCAATCAATGGCGGAGGGCCTGTGTTTCGCAATAGAATTCAATAGGCTATACCGAGAACAGTAACGGGACGTAATTGGACAGGAGATCATAGAATGAGAAAGTATAGCGCCTTCAAAGAGATGATGGTTAATTGTTAAAAGTGGGTTTAGCTAACATATAATACAAAGCTATATCACCAACGCTGTTTCTTCTCCATATCAATGATATGTTACAAAACGCTAACATTCATTGCTATGCGGACGACAGCACTGGTGATGCTTTATACACTGGCCGTACCAATATTTCTGGGTAAAACGTCACCGAGTACCGGGACAAACTTGTGTCTGAAGTAGAGATATTGTTTTTTATTGATTGGGAGCGACTAAATCCAGTCCATTTCAATCCCTAGAAGACACAAGTTTAGACGTTTACGGCCTCACTTGGAACACTGTTCCCGTCTTTGGGCCGGGTCTGCCCAGTGTCAGCTCCTTTCAATTGGTCGTTCCAGCGCAGAGCTGTTCGAATCCTCGACGACTGGGCACATTCTGATCGGTTTGACTTACTCATGATGCGAACAAATGCCGCATCTTTTTGCTCATTGTATTGTATTTACCACGGGGACTGCTTGGACTAAATCCAGCCGCTCAATATACATCGCACATCGCGACTGAACTCGAGATACCATTCTTACCTGGCTGATTGGTATCTCGAGTGTGGTGGTGCACAGCTGTGCGATTTACAGGAAGATTTCTTCTTCGCACAACTTCGTTGTAGAATCGACTGCCATCAGAGATTTTTCTGGACTGATACGAGTTAGAGACCTTTAAGAAAAGAGCCTACTCTTGTTTAAAAGGCCGGTAACGCATATGCAATTCCCCTGGTGCTACAGTTGTTCGTGGGCAGCATAGTCACTTACCATCGGGTGAGCCGCGTGATCGTTTGCCCCCTCTCATATAAAAAAAATATGAACGAATAACTTTTAGTGTTCGGACGCTGTTATCGCCCTACCGCGAGGGCGGCGCTGACCATATGTAATAAGATTGATGAGGCCAAGATCACGGCCGTTGCGATATTTACGAGGTTCTGTTTTGTTGAAGTCTTACCATACGGATATTGGAACAAGTCCGACCCTGTTGTTTCGGATAAATGACATTGTTTTTTTTTATAAAATAAGGATGACGAACGAGCACACAGTCTATCTGATGATAATTAAATGGTATGGCTCATAAAAATCTACATTTATCCTCAATTGAGAATCAAAGTGCAGATTTGTTGAGTTTCCGGTACACCACACCCACGATACACCAGTGTTGAGCTACTGTTTGCCGCTGGTATTCTGTGAAGGCGCGCTCCTACCACGATCATGCCGACCCATTCGTCCTACAATTATAATATATATATAGCTGCAACGTTGCTCCACCCCGTATAGAAGCAAGATTACACTGTAATGAAATGTTGAAATACAATTGATTATTTAAATAAAACAGAAGAAATAGGTACCTATGTAAATTGTACGTATTATATGAATACCACTTTCCTCCTACATACATACGCGTTATGCGTCAATAAAACTACTCACTTTCTGGATTATTTGAGTTTTAGATGTTTTACAATTTACATAATACTGACGAACACGTCATACATAAGTTTCCAGTGCCCCATGTCGTCCCGAGGGCGTCGTAAGTGACGGCAGAGGGAAACAAATTGGGAGATGGGCAGTAGCTGCTCTCTAATAACAACTCGAAATAATAATCGCTGCGACTGCCGGCCTGCCAAGTGTGGCAGCTGTGGCGAAACTGTGGAGAGGCTATGTTCGCAACTTTTATCAATGGACTTTTATAGACTGTAATGGATGGGATGAATAAAACACGATACAATTAATAATAACATAAAATAGAAATAAACTAAATTTGAATTTAAAACTCAGAGAAATATCCTTTCAAGTTTTCTAAGAATTTTCGTTATTCTAAGAGAAACTAATTTCTCGTACTAATATTAGTTTTGGCTCCCATTAATTTTCATTTCAACATAGTAGGTTATAAAATCGCTGATCACCCGCAATACACCTGCACAATCTTAACGGGCACATTCTAAACACAGTGTTAACACAAATTTAACGTGGTAAGCTGGCAGAGCCGCGCTGTAGAGCTATATCATGTCATTAGCACGAATGGGTCGGCTCGACCGGCGCGGCGTAGGACCACGCTCTCACAGGATACCAACGTAAAATGGCAGCTTAATACTACTGTGCTTCGTATGCTGAGCGTTGCGATCCGGAAACCCTTTTTTACGTGAAACTGGGCATATCTACTTAGTCTTCAGGGGTTACAACGCATCTGTATTTAGATTCTTAATTGAGAATAGATGTATATGTCTATGGACGACAGCGTCCACTTACCATCAGGTGGACTGTGTGCTCGCTTGTACCCTTATTCAATAAAAAAACATGATGCAGGTGACATTGGCACTTACTTCGTGGCACCATCATTAATAAATTTCACATTAACGAATTAACTTAACCCGTCTGTCAAATATTACATGATGTGGGTGACACCGCATTCCAAACTGGCCTTTTTTTAACATGTGGAAAGGCGTAATTCACCTCGCTGGGGCGAGGACGGATTAAGTCGGACTCGTACCGACTAAAACTCCATGGGGTTTCTGTCCAACTTCGTTGCATTTTGGCAGTGCCATAGGAACACTTTCGCACACTTCCGCACCCCCATGGCAGTTCCTTCTCGGGAGGGGAATATTCCTCCCCCATCTCCTCCTCATGTAAGGCGCACCAGAACCAATGGCGTGCCTTTCTCCACGGCCTCAAATTACATAAGCGCAACCGACGCCCTTGTGCCCGATGCACGATCATGGTGCCACAAAAAACGAGCACTCGGAAGCACGCCTTCCTGACCCTAGCTTCGGATCTGGTCTGTGACTCCGCCACCAACCATGATTCGGCTGCGAAGGGTAGGGAGAGCCGCGCTTCACAATACCGGCACTCCTCTCGCCCCGCCGCAGCTTCACCCACCCGGTGCGACCCCGCTAGAGTCGCGGAGAATAGGGCGAGTAGCGCATCGCCATACCAACTCTCCTCTTCATCACAGAGCTGCTGCCGCTGCAGCAAAGGTGGAATCACAGTGATTCCACCTTTGCTGCAGCGGTAGGGGGAGAGGATACCCCTCTCGTCGCAGTCCTCCAGCACACATTTCGTAGTGGGTCCGCCAAGACCATTCCATGTGGTCACCTCGGGTTAGCCATGTAGGTTCCTCTTTGTTTACCGCGGGTGACCAAGCCACAAGCATGAAGACCTCCACGTATAAGGCGGGAAGTCGTTCGGGGGGATTCCAAACTGGCCTGATGGCAGAAAAAGTTGTGGATGCCCTCATCGCGTCATTGGACTGCTAGCCGTTAGTGCGTTTGAACGCACAGAGTTAATTTATAGTGGTCATCAGACCCGTTGGTCTGCATCAAGCAAGAACGTTTGCGTGACCAACGGAAATATTTTTAGACGCTAATAAGCTTGCGCATGGGTGAGGCGCCGCCGAGCCGGGTGCGATTCTCAGAAGCTCGCAGGAAACGATCCACGGAGCGACGGCTCCGCGGCACAGCGGCTGAGCAATGAGTTGCGGCGCTAAGGGCAGCGGGTTCGAATCCCGCTCAGTACAAGTATTGGTATGGCCTACAAATAATTGTTCCGTGTCTGGATGTTTTTCCTTGTTTAATTTATGTATGTAAACTGCCATTACGAGTGTTTTTTTATAAAAATAATTAAGAAGCGTTCTGTTCCTACTACGGGACAGTCAAACACGTTTGCCAGACGTTTGCGTTCTTCATAAAAAGCAAGCGCTTAGTATGAGAACAGCGCCACAGAGGTAGTTAATACAGCTGTAGAGGAATCTTTTGAAAATAATTTTTTATACGTCACCTTTACCGTGTAGTGGCTGTGTAAGAATATCCGCCACCCCATATCATCCAGTAGATGTTGTAGGAAGCGATAGAGGGAAACTTACCTGGAGATAGGCAGCAGTCTTCTCAATAAAAAAATTAAAAAAGTGCGTTCGCCAACCTGCTTGCCAAACGTGACAACTATAGCGAATATCCCTCAAGGAGGCAATATATGGGGGAAACGTATGTTCACTGTTCAGCAGTGAACTTTATAGGCTGTTACCTTAACGGTAAAGGAAGCCTAAGTCCTTTGATTATATACCTATATAATCAAAGCCTAAGTCCTAGTAGAGAGCTTTCAGCGGAGCTTTCGTGTTCATAATACGTTTAGATTGGCCGTCACATAGGTCATTGTACTCTAAATATGAAAGCATGTGATTGCCATGCACGTATAACGCTAACTCCCACGTTTATCGCTCAATTTCTGTACTAAAGCATTCTGTACACGGAGCTGTAGCCGTACGAACGCCGCACCGGCGTTGGTGCCGCATCGCAAGTGTTGTTTAAAAAGCAGAAATTACGAGCGGGCCGCACCAATACCGTACCGCACCAACACCGTACCGCAGCCTCACCTTAATTAACTTGCAACACCGATGCGGCGGCCGTGCTGCTCCATGTAATGAAAAGTTTACACTACTATTATATACTACTAATCTTTGCCATCTGATAAGAAACAGAAAATATTTGTAGTAGTCAAAGGAGTTTACTTTTATTACTTTTTTTGTTTATTTATATTACCGTTACTTAGACCTATAAATGATTATTTATAATAATTACAACCAATCCACTCCGGCTTCGCGTGGGTGATTTATGGATCTCGACACCAGCGCCACCTACAGGGTCCAAATCCTGAAGGTACCTATTCAGACGTACACAAAAAATTTATATCGGAATCGGTCGAGCCGTTATTGAATTTTAATGAGACTTAACGGACAGCAATTAATTTTTATATACAGAGAAGAGATATTAACTTCAAAACAGAAATAACTGCGCGTGGCAATTGTAAATAATTGCATTACATTGCCTATGCCTCTCCTATGGTTGAGTCATTCATTCATGTTAACCCAGCACGCACACACACAACTGTTCCTATTCTCTGTATATCGCTCACACGCAAAAACGCGAGAACGGACCACACGCAATGTTTAAACGGCAACTGACCCTCTAAGCGGCCATTAGTTATCTTTTAAAATAATACCTAAGAGGTATTAGGATCAAATTGTAGAACAGTGTCAGATATAACAAACGACGACTAACTGATGAATTATGGCTACTTAAAATATTCATGATTAAATAAATAATAAACTTTATTTTGATATTATTTATATTACAATAAATGTTTCATTGGATCCACAGGCTCCCAAACCAGTGTAAAACTGTGTTTCAGGTGCTAGTAGATTGAATGAATATGAACGTTTTTACGTGATAGAGCCACGCTGCAGCTATAGTATGGTTGTTGTACGAATGGGCCGACCGGGGAAGGACCATTCCGTCCCAGAACACTAGTAAAATAGTTTAACGTTTCCTACGGTGAATGTGGAGAACCGGAGACACTTTCGTAGCTGGAAACGAGGCATTCCATTTTATTCCAACGCGTGACAAAGCATCTGCATTTTTATTCTTAATCGATGTCAGATGTAGATGTCTATGGGCCATAGTATCCACTTATCATCAGGCGGACTGTGTGCTCGTTTGTCGCCCTTATTCTGTAAAAAGAACCTGAAGAGTTAGAGGATTGTTTCTGGTCGGATGTATTGAGTATAATATTATTATTAAATTCTCACGTACCCGTTGAATGTGGTCATATCGATCAATCGGATATTCAAATATAGGTAAGATTTAGATTTGTCAATACTTGAACGTAGAACGATGTTGGTGCGGATTTAATACGTTTTACAAATAGTTACTTTGGTCGACGAGTACGAGTATACTTTAAAATATGCCGCCGCAACCGATATCTAATTTTGTTTAAACGCTTAAAAATACGTCCAAGTTTATAAGATTTTGTAACTGTTTGACTCCCTTAAAGTCGATTTAAAATGTTAAAGATAAGGATAAAAGTAACATTTGCCGTCTATAAGCAAATAATTCCACAGTTTACCTATACGATGTTGAGGTTTATGGCTGTTATACTGTAAAAACTAGTTTCCATAAACTTCAGAGGATTATTTGAAGCTGGAAAAACGTATATAACCATTATTTTTGTCTGTCTGGTCGTTCGGACAAATGTTCGAAATGGCTGAAGCAATTGTGATAAAACTTTACGAACAGACGGCGAGCGATGCTCTAGGCATGTTATGTTATTCTCATAAAACCTGAAGACTTTTTTATAGAAGAGAAAAATTGAAAGTCATTGTTTTTATAACGCCACAATGACGGATCCTATCCAACTGAAGCCGAGGTAGATTAATTCATGTATAAATACCATTTCTAAAAGTAAATGAGGTTTTCTTTATTAAAAAAGCAATTCATTTCAAAATCAATTTAAATTTCCTATCCATATTTTAGTCCGGTTTAAAAGATTCTCTTTGAAAACTGATTGCGGTCTCTGAAAAGCTTTTAATCTTTTTTAATACTCCGTAGCCGTAGGATTGAAGTTTGTTTTGCGTTACAGATTTGCAGTTCAAGAGTTAAGCAATCAGCTCCACTCGGGGTGTTAAACTCAGCTTTTGTCACACAGGTTCTTATCGTATACGGAAGATTGGCGAGAGCGTGCATTTGCGATTCCACTTTACGGCTATGTAATTAACTACTCCGCGCAGTTGTCATTTCCAGCTATGAATTAATTGCTTGTTATTGCTGTGTTTGAAAACGTACAAAGGGTGTACATCGTCATCAAAATACTAATGAGGTGGCAAACATGATATAGGACGAGAAAACTGTCTTTAATCCTTCCAAAAACCCTTTTAAAATACTTTGTATGAGACCAGTCAAAATAAACATTAATGTAGGAATTGTATGAGAATAGAGTGGAATAACTTCTTAGTTTTCGAAGTCAATTATCGTATTTGTATATTTTTAAATATTAAAAATCTAATTTTACAATAAACAGAAATGTGAATTTTCATGTGTGTCTGTACGTTTTATATTTTTGTTTAGAAATGGATAATTAAAAATACGGCTATTTCTTAAAGTAAACGAATTAAAAAAATAAAAATCTTTTAAAAATTAAAGATCACAACACTGATGCATTGGTTTATGTCTACACTAGGAAGCAAGCAAAAAAAAAAAACTTTCATTGATGACAACTTTCACACTGATTTTTTTGACACTGCGTGACCGTTTCCGCGATAAATAAAAAAACCTCAGTCGCAACCAGCGACATCTGGTGAACGTAATATTATTATTAGCCCTCAAGCTGTAAGCCGGCTGGATTTTTGCTGACGACATTTCAATCATAATAAGTACTAACACTAAATCCAATTACAATGATAAAATAATGACAGCTGTTATAAGTGTTACAGATTGGCTATACAAGAATAGACTAAAAGTAAATTTAGGCAAAACAAAAATAATACAATTTAACCTAAGGAAATATAAAGAAACTATTGACATTAATATAAATGGACAAAAACTAGAGGAGGTTCAAAATACAAAATTCTTGGGGATACATATTGATGATGGTTGCACTTGGCAAAGACATATTATAGAAGTATGTACAAAAATCAATAAATTCATTTACCCATTACGAAGATTGTCAAGGACCTCATCTCAAAAAATTGCTTTACTCGCCTATCATGGCTATATAGATTCCGTTTTGAGATATGGCGTAATACTCTGGGGAAATGGATCTACAGTGAACAAAGCTTTTATTGCTCAAAAAAAGTGTGTAAGGGCGATCTGCAGGGTTGGTCCATTATATTCTTGTAGAGAACTTTTTCCAACCCTAAAAATTCTAACACTTCCTAGCATTTATATTTTCGAGTTGGGTGTCTTGGTCAAAAAACATAAACAGTTTTTTACAAAAAATAGTGATGTTGTTAGTTTTAATACAAGGTATAAAGATAAACTAGTTCTTCCATTTAGAAAGAAGGCAACCTCACATAAGAGCTGTTACTCGATGGCAATAAAGGTGTTTAACAAACTGCCTAGCGACATAAAGTCATTGCCTCTTAGTAAATTTAAAGGCAAACTTTTTATGTGGTTGGTGGACAGGGCTTTCTATAATATTAAGGAGTTTTTTAACTACAAATAAATTCACTTGACCATGAATATAATGTTTGTAATGTATTTTGATTTTAAACATGACTACTATAATAATAAAAATAATTGTACTGTTTCAATAATAACTAATTTTAATTCAATTCAATCTGTTTGTAATGAATTATGATTTTAAATATGAATACTATAATAATAATTTAAATAATAACAGACTTAAATTCAACTGATCATATACTTAAATATTTGCACGTCCTAACAGGACGAAACATGTTGATCTTTTATTTGATGTAACAACTTATTTACCGTGTTTTATGCAAATAAATGATTCTTCTTCTACTTCTTCTTCTGGCCCGTTTGAAACTAATTAAGTCAGTCTCAAGCGTGAGCGCAGAGCAGTCTGCTTCTCAGTTAATAATGGCTGCATTTTGGAAAGTATGCGCAGAAATTAAATGTCTTTGTTCCTCCTTCCCCTTTTCACCATCTAACAACCAAGCGGTCGGCGAGTTTTCAACACTTTGTTGTCAATATTCCACGTATTCGAACCAAACGGTTTGCTTCATCTTTTGTAATGCGTAAAGTAACGGAATGGAATAATCCGCCGACTTTTGTATTTCTGTCCCATAAAAATCTGGGCGTCTTCATGGCAGAAGTTAATAGGACTTTGTTACGATTTACCATCGAGGGCTCCATCACCACTTACCATCGGGTGGGATTGAAGTCAAGCACTGGTTTATGATAAGTAAAAAAAGAGGATTCTATATAATATAGGAAAGAAACGCTGCTATTCCACGAGAACGTCTTTCTTTGGACGCAGGGTTGAAAACAAACATATACGTGGGTAGTTTGAAAAGTTTTCGGCCTAACAAAGATACAAGATAATTTTTCTTTATTTTTATTTTTCTACATAGCCTGCTTGTAACTTATCACACTACTCCCAGCGATGCTGCCATCTCTCTAACCCGTTCAAATAATACTCGGCGTTTTTCTCTGCAAAATAATTTTTCACTTAGGTGATTGCCTCCTCATTTGATGAAAATCTCTGTCCTCCGAGAAAAGTCTCCTCCGCAAGTTTTAAACGAAGGAACAAGAAGAAGTCGGTTAAAGCAAGATCTGGTTAGTGAGGCGGTTCAAGTAGTCAAGCAGTTCAAATCATCATTCGTGTATTTTCAATCAGATTAAAAAATAAATAAGTTGCTGTTTCTGTAACAGCTTGTAAGTGACAATCTCATTCCCAGGGGTTATTATCAACCACGTATTCATTTACTTTATAATAATGTTTCCCCTTTGCAGTTCACTGTTTTGACTGTATTCTTGTTTCGGGCGTATATTAGTGTATTCAAGTTTCATCTACAGTAATTAATCGGCGCAAAAATTATTGCGCCTAAACTGCATTTTAATTCAGCTGCCCAAAATTTAACTGTGGGGTAATTAATGATGGTGTAGAGCCTCCATACACAGAGCCCAATTCGTCTTTGATTTGCGTAGGCGTATTGCCTTTCAAAAACTCAAGCTTAATGACAGCTCGATACTAATTTTTTTTTCATTATCACAAAAACAATCACATCGACTCATTCAAACGACTGTAAATCAACATCTACGCGTCCAAAATGGCTGACAATTTCAGTTAGTTGTTGCGTAACTGCCAAAAGATGCACAACTACATTCACTAGCTTTTATTGACGAGTTCTGCCATTTTCACGTTGAGGTCGAAAACTTTTCAGATCACCCTGGTAATATTGACCGTAACAGTAGTATCATCTAGTTAGCATGATAATGACCACTTCGAGAAAAGTAGTATATTTACAGTCAAGTTTAGTTTTGTGATAAATAACTCAGAATACGGTATTGACTTCCAAAATATCTGGAATGCCTTGTTTCTGAATCGGGTTTGTTGTTTCCGTTCAAATATTCATACTGTTGCGCGCCATAATTATTGCCTGGTACAGGGCGAGTTATCATTAGCGCCATCTATTATCAAGTAGCAGAACCAGGAGAGTCAAGGTCTTTCTACAAAATTCCATACTAGAGCTTTCTTTACCTCAGTCAGTCGGAACTGGTACTAGGGGTGATCCAAAAGTAATGATAATCGGTTATTTAGGTCCGCATAAAAATCCAAAAAAAAATATTTTTTGCTTGCAAATACTCACTACGTTAGCCTAAAGAAATCATATAAATAGATCACGATTTCCGGGAGATGAATACGAATGTCAAAGAGATAACATCAATATGGAGAAAAATGAAATTAGAGCTGTCATCAAGTACCTCTGTTTGAAAAAAATGTCTTCAAAAAACGTACACAGTGACTTAGTGGAAACATTGGGGGACTCTGCTCCTCCATATTCTACAGTTGCACGCTGGGCCAAGGAGTTT
>DWHP01000757.1:0-18113 GCA_018247895.1 Parnassius honrathi
ACACCTTTTTGGATGCCAAACCAGTCAGAGTAGAC
Source organism: Parnassius honrathi (assembly GCA_018247895.1). NCBI lineage: Eukaryota > Metazoa > Arthropoda > Insecta > Lepidoptera > Papilionidae > Parnassius > Parnassius honrathi. The sequence continues at coordinate 36 of DWHP01000757.1, forward strand.
CCGTTGATCCTGACACAAGCACTAGAGTCCCTATAAAGAGACCTTAATGCCTGTATCACACCACCGCTCAACCCAAATGAGTTCAGTGTTTGCCATAACACAGTCCTGTCCACTCCGTATAAGCCTTTTCCAAGTCCATGAACGCACAAAAGCTTTCTGGTTTTTGGCCAAAAACTTCTCCGCTGTCATGCGCATGGAAAAGACTTGATCTGTACACCCTATTCCCTTTCTAAATCCCGCTTGCAATTCCCAAATTATTCCAACAGTTTCTTTCATAACTCTTTCAATTAACACCTTAGCATACAGTTTACCCACAATACTAAGCAAGTTGATACCGCGGTAGTTTTTGCAGTTCTGCTGTGACCCTTTTCCTTTATATATTGAGGCATAACTGCTTTATACCAGTCTTCCGGTACCCGCTTCAATTCCCAACATAAATTAAACAGGGTGTACAGTAGGCCTGCCACCACTCCTTCTCCAGTCCTTTGCACCTCGAGTGATACTCTATCATATCCAGCTGTCTTACCTGCTTTCATGCTTTTCATTGCTCTCATTATTTCATCTACACTTATCTCCATCTCATTTCCACTTCTTTCGTAATTTCTAGTTCATTTAATTCAGACGACTCTTCACTCATAAACACGCTTTCAAAGTATTCCTTCCATCTCTTTAAATTTGAAACTTCGTTTCTCAGAACACATCCGTTTTCGTTTCGTATAGCATTCATTTTAGGCCGTTTTGAATTTCCACTGGCAGTTCTTACGATTTTCCAGAACATTTTAATATTTGCCTGGAAGTTATCAGATATCCTTCTGTCATTCTTATCCGTTCTTTCTTGCTTTTTCCTCTAAACCGCTTCTTTAACTCTCTTATTTAGACGTCTAAATTCTGCCTTTTTCTTTTAATCTCATCATTCATACCGCCAGAATTACCGGCTTTGTTTGCTAGTAAATCTAACCATGCTTTCTTCTTAGCTTCTACTTCCATCCGTACCTTATCATCCCACCACAACGTATTATTTTTCCTTTCATTTGTTCTCTTACTTATACCACATACTTCGGTGGCTACAACAACCAAACCTTTCTTAACATCATCCCACACAGTATTCAAGTCGAAATCATTTATACACAACTCGTTCAAACATCTAATATTTTCCTTCAGTATACATTTATACTTCTCTTTCACATCTTCATCTTGTAATTTCTCTATTCTTATACGCTGTAACGCAGTGGTAGACAGATGTCCGATGCCGCCAACGCTTGAATAGACCATTAATCCGACATAAGACCAAGTAATGATCCGTCACTACGTTAGACCCCCGGTAAACCCTTGTATCTACTACTGCGCTCCTCGTTCTTTCATCCACCGTTATGAAATATATCATGCTTCTAATATCACCTTTTTCCCATGTATACATGTGAATCTTATGACGAAAAAAAGTGTTCGTCACAAAGAGATTCTTTTTCACACATACGGTGAGGAGATCTTGACCATTCTCATTTATACTTTTATCACCAAACGTTCTCAATATCCTTTAATAACCAGACTTTTTCACCCCAACCCTTCCATTAAAGTCTCCTAACATAATTATATTTTCATTTTCGTTACATTTCATCAACACCATCCATACCATGTCCCAAAACTGCTCTCGGATATAAGTGGGCTTGGACATGTTTGGGGCGTACACCCCTAGAACAAACTGCTTCTTTAAGCCCACTTTCATTCGTATCCAGTGCAGTCTCGGGCTTACACATTCATACTCTTATACCGACTCCCAGGCTTGCCCGCTCGGCTTCGTCTACACCAGACCAATACGCGGTATACGTGCCATGTGCAGTGGCATCCTTTCCATTTCGTTTCGTCTCATTTACACATAACGCATCTAATTCCTCTGTCATTCATCACTTCGCATACTTCATCCATCATTCATTGCTTGACATACATTCAGCGTAGCCAGACGGGCCTCCGCAATCTACTTTTCGCCCCTCCGGGAGACAGAACGTGACGGGTGGCGAACATCGTCGCCGGTTTTACTCCCGGAGATTCTTCGCACCCCTACCACTTTAAAGGGGCGACAGGAACTCGGGGCCATTCATTAATTTTATTTCATGCCTCATGGTTTGAAATAAAATAAATGGATGGCACCGAATGGATGGTAGATTTTACGCCGCTACCATACGGCGAGGAGCCGAGTCTATTTTTTCGGCTTTGCAGTTTTTAGCAGTAGGGTAGGCCCATAGGTTACGTGGTCGCAACCTACGGACGCGAGCGACTCGTCCCCCTTTGATTTTTATTTCATTGAAATCTAGTAAAAAGTTTTTATTCAGCGGCATATTAAAAAATAATGCATTGAATACTAGAGACTGAATATAAAAGTAAAATTTATTATAGTAGCCATTTCCTTGATTGCGGTACCAGCAAGGCCGTATCCAATTAGAGCGTGGCTCTCCTTGCCCAACTACGTACCGGCAGCGCGCGCCGTTGCTTAATTCATCTGCAACCACCGATGTGGATGTGGGAGTTTCTGTTTCCTGTGATACACAAACAAGACTTGGTTTATTCGGGAACGTTATTCATATTATCGTCGTTATTGGCTCTCCTATTAGATTTAAGTTATCTTTGCTCGTATGGGGTTATGGGCAAACTATTCGGATGCATAATGTAAAATAAATAGTTATAGTAGCCTCAGATTTCACTACTATTGTTACACTGAACACTCAATGTACATGTCCTGTTTCTAAAATATGTTATGCCTTATTATTTGTACAACATTGGTAAAATGACTTTCGATAAGTATTTTTATATGTAATGTATACAGAGTAGAATAACTATTATACGTTCTTCACGTAATATTTAACATACGTACTCCGGAGTAGTCTTGCTATAATTTTTGAAACACGGTGTACCATAGTGCAGTAATAAGTGTTTTTTAGCAATTTGTCGGTCTCCCGTATTAAATGTGTACTTTATCAAGTCAAGTCACAAATAAAGTAACGAGACAATTATAATTACTCGTATATTGAGTAGTCTTAATTTTGCGATAGAATTTACAATCTACAACTAAGTATTTATCATATTTTTAATAACCGTCACAAAACTTGATCAATAATATTAAAAGTACGAATAAAGTTTTAATATTTACAAAGGCAGTAAACACCAGGGACAATAAATATGATAAATTTACTGGACGCTGAACCTTATCGTATTCAAACTTCATGATTGTGTTTACATATTTTGACTTAACGCCTTAATAGATATCCCTAGCAGAACTTAGCGGTTGACACAAAATCAATAAATCACTACGTCATATTAAATGCAGCTAGCTTCAAATGGATGTTATATCGACAACAAAGGAGTTGTCCAATGACTACCAGGTTGTGGAAGTTTAGTTTTGTCATAAATGTTTGGCATACTTTATTTTCTTTAAACAGTTAAAAATATATTAATGGGACATAACATTTAAATTTTTTAACTTTCAAACAAATGGTAACTCTTCTTTAAATGCTAGCAGCCCGAATAAAAAGCACGCGCTACGAAATATTGTTAATATATTGTACCGTATGGAGATGCTAATTTCGTAATAAGTAGTCCCCATGCTGAAACGTTACAACAGTCCGTCGGTAAATTTACAAATTTATTTGAAAAAAAAAGGAAGGAAGACAGATATATGAGCATCTGATTCTGACGTGTCCTTTACAGTTGTATACAATTGTTACGGTATTTACATTTGTTTTTGATGAATTACTTTGCTACTGTTATCTATTATAAGCCTTTTGCGTAGATAAGATATGAGTGTATTTCGAACTCAGTATAATTTGCATGCAGTAGGTATATCCTCAGCATGTCCCATTAGGTTGATTACAGTGAACTGTTGAGTAGATTTATGCACCTCGTAGACCTCGCAACCGGACCTTGAACAAAACTCGACAAAATGCTCCCGTATCGTATATATCACGCGTATACAACTTACCTACCAAAAAAATACCTTTGTTACCTACCTAACGTACCCCTCTACTTTTATTACAAAATCTATTATTTTACTACTTTAAAATATTAGTTCACTAAATATATTTTTTTTTCCTAACTACTATAAAAATTGTTACCATTTAAAAAAAGGTAATCCCTTATAGGCAAATTATAAACACTTACATAGTGTATAACATAGGTAAATAGTGATTTGTAGGCACAATATGTTAGATGTAATATGTACAACTGTTGGAAATCCATACAAATAGACGCTTAGGGGTTAGGGGTGACACTGCATCTCTGGCCTTCATGGATTTCAGGTTTCTATAAAATTTTACCATCTAGCCACTAGATGTAGTGGACTGTATAATATAAAAACATCCGCATGTATCTGTTTAATTTTTAAGATAACGGCAACACGACTTGTTTCATTTAATATTTGATACAACTATATTATAGTTTTAGCACGTACATATGGATTGGCTTGATCAGGGAAGAACAGCGCTCTCACGGAATACCAGCGTAAAACAGCAGCTTAATATTAATATGTTTTGTATAGTTAATGTTGAGAGAATACTAGCACCGCTTTTTATAATCGATATTTTATACGCGGTAGAGCCACGATGCAGCTATATTCTATAAAATCCTGTAAAAAAAATTATGGTTGTAGCACGAATAAGTCGGCTCGGCCGGTAAAAGACTACGCTATCACAGAATACCAATCTAAAATAACAGCTTAATGCTGCTGGAATGGAAACGAGTTATTCCATCTTAGGTACTAGGAGTGACAACGCATTGACTTTTTCGAAAATATATGTACGTAGATGTCTATGGGCTATACAGCATTCATTAACATCAGGTGACTAAGTTCTCACTTGTCATCATTATGGTATATAATATTTAGTGGTGCCACAGCCTTCCATAATTAAACTAAAAATGTAAAAGTCCCATTCCTAAAATTGAAAAGGATAATGTATTTTCTCATCATTTAATTTCATAGCTTATGAAGTTGGTGCTAAGAAAAAGTGTATCGGAATTAAAAATTTTCTATAAATTATTTTCTTTATAATTTTTACTATTTTAAAGTTTAAAAATTTTATCCTTTTTCTTTTTTTTCTTTTTATGTACATACTTTCTATTAAAACGACATCATGCTTTTTTTTAAGTTGTTTAAAATTGACCTGGATGTCTCCACAGGAAAGTATATTTTGTATTAAAGGATTAATCTACCCACTGTCGAATGTTCTATTTCGGTAAATTATACAAAAACAAACCTTAACGCGTAAATACCGAATTATAAGTATTAGTTACTGTTAACGCTTTTGTGCTTAAGTTGTTATATAAAAGAAATACAAACACGATAAATAGAAAGTTGAACTAATTACTTATTTCACGAAGGTTACAAAATGTTTCGTTAATTAAAGAGCACAAATCGAAGTAATATTTATTTATTTTTCGTAAGACAGATAATGATTGCAGCATAACGTCTTTTTTATATGTGGATGATAAACGAGCACACAGTCTACTGGTGGTAGGTAAGAGCTGTGGCCCATAGACATCTACATCTATCCTCGATTACGAATCAAAATGCAGATGCGTTGCCACCCGTGAGGACTAAGATGGAATGCCTCGTTTCCAGCAAAAAGGATCTCCGGTTCTCTATACTCACCATACGTAACACAGCTGCAACTATACTACTAATATAACTGCAGCATGGCTCTACCACGTATAAAGATATAAAAGTGATAATGCGAGGCGATAATTTTCGTTGACAAACAAATGGTATAAACGTGTTGAAAATTATGTCGTATCTTAATCTTTATTTTCTTTTCCGGAGCTCTGCTGTCAGTGTAAACAAATGGAGGTTTAATGGATGTAGCGTCGTTTAATTTTGGCCGGTGTGAAACAAGGTGCCTGTTTTCACCCATGCCGCCTCCGATTCCGGTGGCGATTACGTATCGCATGGTGCAAATGACAATAGAATGGCGGTAACTTAACTGTATTAAATTAAGGCATTGGTCCAATGTGGAGCAAAGCTAAAAGATTCTTCAAGTTTTTTTCCCTTGTGAAGTTAATGACATTTAATAGAATATAATCTTAAATGGATTTGATTTCTTTTTTTTGTCAATAAATAGAGTGACTGATTGACTGTTACTGACTCTGTCTAGAGGTGGACAGTTACCGTTACAGTCTAATAAAGTTCACTGATAAACATAGGCCTCCTCTATTGAGGGGTTATTTGCCATTGTTGCCACGCATGGCAAGCGGGTTGGCATCTGCCGTTTTTTTATTTATTTCCCTCTGTCGCTTTTATTTATTCTCCAAATGTATTCTTTTTCTGAAATGAGTTCATTGTTATTATGTATTTATTATTATAATTAATAATTATCTATAATAATTATGTATATATTATATAGCTTGACGGCCTTGTTGGTCTAGCGGTTGTAGTAGTGCGACTACTGATCATGAGGTCCTGGATTCAAATCCCGGGCCTGGCCAAAAAATCAATTTTTGAGTTAACTGTCAAGAAATTCTCAGTACCTGCCCGGAGTCAGGAAGTTGGCGGTGCATCTCCCCTGTGCCCCGGAAAGCACGTAAAGCCGTCCCTTTCCTTTCTAACACTAAAAACGATTATATATATACAGCTGACACGTTTCAACTTAAACCAAGAGCCGTGGGCCCCGATTTTGTATTTACATGAATACCATTTTTAGTGGTGATAATAATGACCCTGTCATCTGCTTTCTTTTTAATCGAACAATATTAATATCTTAATAGAATTTAAGAGCTCCAAATAATGTATAAGTAGTAGATATTAACTGTGTCAAAATTATATCAATGGTGCTATAACTAGCCGAAGCAATATTGTTGCGAGTCGAACCAACAGACGCGATATTCCGGTAAGACATAAGGGTATGAAACAAATGCACACATTTAATTATATTTGTGACTTAAATCTCAAGATCTTATAACTTGGAACATACAGACGGACAAAGAACTCTGGATATTTATACTCGTGGAAAATATTGTTTCATAATGGTTTTTGATGACGAGATGAGAGATGAGATGGGAACTCCGCGCCGTTGTATTTGTCTTCGCGGTATTTTAGGTCGCTTTGCCTCCACGAGAGGCGTGTTTAGAAAAAGATAGGCCCTAGATATCTACGGCTTCGGAAGACTTAAATTCAGCTAGCTACTTTTTATTTCAGTGTTCGATTTTGAAACCTTAGTTATTACTATATAACTATAGTTTAGATTATTTTTGCCGGATTACTCGGAGGGTCATGCAGGATTAATTAATTAACACAATTACTTATTTATTACAGCATATCCCAAGTCCACTACTGAAATAAGACTTCCTCCATAGATTGTCTCATAAGAGGAGTATAATACAATAATAAAATGTCTGGTAGCTTCTGAATTTAATTGAATTCTTCATGTATTACTAACAATTGCAGGTTTAATTTAAAAAAAACTTTATAATATCACAGAATAGTGACAGCTCGAGATAATTGGAACTGTCTCAAATACCGTATGATCTCGTACTAGAATTCCTTATACGCTTTTTTTAATTTATTTTATTTGATAGTACATGTACGTCCGAGAAATATGAAAAAAAAATTATTTCGAAGAAATGTGAAGTTCGCCAACATGCATTGGAGCAGCGCGGCGACACTTCCTTACCCTAAAATCCTCTCAGAAATGAAGGGAGGCCTGTGCCCAGCAGTGGAATTTATATAGGCTGTAACTTTATTTTTTTACTTTTTACAAGAGTATAATGTCATTATAAAACAGAATTTTCTGCAAATTATTTCAAAAAACATGGAAAAGTTGATTATTGATATTGTTGTGAAACCAACAGCAGTTGGAAATTGAACGAAGGAAATTATTTAGGTTATGCATATGGAATATCATACGCATAAACTCAATGGCGACACCTAATGGACAAATTTTCGGAGTACTAGCTGAGTACTAGTACTGAGTACCTTCAAATCTGCACCGAGCAATTACAAATACCTCCAACTATGCCAAGGTCAGAAAATCATTAAATAAAAGACATCAAACAAGGAAAATATGGATAACCTTGAAAGATGATATATCAAAAATATACTTCGATAACGAACAAAACTTACAGATTAATGATTTTTTTTACTAGAAGACATTTTGGTAAAAACAAGTGATGCTGGATCTATACCTAGTGGCTCAGATAAAACGTTGGAAATACAGTTAAGGAAATTGCTTGAAGATAGAGAAACAAAATATGAAACGCAATATTTGGGGAAAATTGCTAAGGACTTCATGATTGAGACAAATTCACTGGCAGAAACTTAAGCAGTGGATTAAAGAAGAAGAAGAAGAATGTGAACGTATCCAAATCGACAAAAACAGAACTTCAGCGTAGATTGGTTGAACTGTATGCTAATGAAACTTTCAGTGGAATCGCAATAAAACAGTTTTGTGAAAAAAGTTGTGAGATTTATTTTATTTTTATTTTTATGTTACGGAAAGCCAACAGCTTACAAATCTTAGGCAACTAACACAAGAAGCCAAAAACAGGTTCTCAATAATAGAAATACACTAACGTAATCTTTTGTCGTTTAAAGGACATAGACCAAATACGAGCAACAAAAAGGGAGTCCAATTTAAATGTACAACATGCATAAATTTAATAAGCTAAACAAGCAATAATAGCCACAAAAGAAAAGAAAAGCAGGGCTAAACGCACAACACAATTTTTTTTAAATAAATTAAATTACGACACAAAAAACTCTCGATTTATAGCCTGCCTTGCCGCTACATAACTAGTATTAAACAAATCCAAATCATGCTTTTTGCATAAATTATTACTAGACCGATATAAGAAAGAATTTCTTCCATAATTATTTGGTGAAGCTGGTAAGTAGAGTAATGCATTCATTCTAAGCTTCACTGTAGGCGTTCTCAGTGATATTTGTGATAGAAAATCAAAGCAGTCAACATTGTCAGAACAGATTTTCAATAAAAATACAATGTCAGCAATCTCCCGAGCTTTATCAGAGGTAACAGATGATGTATAAGGATAGATAGTCTTCTGATCGGTAGTTTTTATGATTACGATAGCAAAGATATCGTATGAATTTACGTTGAATACTTTCAATCCGTGTAACGTATGTATCGTACATCGGATTCCAGATTGCGAAGCATATTCAAGCGTATTGCGGACGTACGTACAGTACAATATTTTAATTGTTTTAATGTTTTTAAACTCCTTTGCAGTACGCATGACAAAACCTAACGCCTTAGATGCCCTAGCTATGATATTGTCAATATGGGTGTTAAATAATAACCTAGAGTCGTGGAAAATCCCTATATCACGTACAACAGATTCTTTTTGTAACTTCTGACCTTTAAGGCGATAGCGAAATGAATTAAGTTTCGCTGGCGTGAATATGTAATAAGGGTACATTTTGATAGGTTTAGTTCAAGCTTATTGACATTACAGTATTCCTCCAATCTTAGCAGATCTTCCTGCAGTAATTCAGCATCAGCCTGAGATGAGATTGTGGAAAATATTTTCATATCATCAGCAAAACACAGTAGGAACACAGTAGGTAACGATATTGAAACCTATTTTAAATTATCACAGATTTAAAATAGGTTTCAACATCGTTAACAAATATGAGAAGAGCAACGGCTCGAGCTGTGTGTATTTTACTCTATACCGTATGTGGTACGTCACTCGGTATCGACAACCAACCTGATATATAATTGTTAACAACTACAGCCTGCGAGCGAATGTCGATATAAGAGGAGAACCACCGCAGTAGGTCTCCACGCGTACCAATATACTGAAGCTTTTTTAAAAGCAAATTATGTTTAATCCGGTCGAAAGCCTTACAATAATCTGTATAAGCATAACAAAACAATTTGGATGTACAAAGCACGGTGTAAAACAATAACATAACAACTGCTACTGGACACTATTGGCAATTAATTGAAAAAAAGTGTTCTAATGTAAAAACCTTAGAAATTCAGACTTAGAGCAGACTTCGTCTAGGACAAGTTTAGCTTAATATGTTCTAAATGGTTTACGGTATCATTCACTTTAGGCTATCCACCCATCTTTCAAATATCATGTATATTTTAACACTAAATCTTTAAAAAAAATAAAGAAATATATCATGTCCAATATGTGTGAATGAAGAAAAAGGGAAACGTTACCATCCTGAGAAAAATTGTGGGTTTAAAGGGAAATATCAAAAAGTAGTCGCTAAAACTGTAAATAATTCAGAATCGGAAATTGAACTGAATGAGAAGAACCCAATAAATTGGATGTGCAACCAATAATAGAAGTAAAGTTACTTTCATTTAACTCTTTAACAGTTTCTGAAATTTACGATTCAGGTTTAAATGTGTCATTGATTAATGCAAGATTATTGAAGATACAGCCAAAAGAAAATACAAGTAATATAGAAATAGGTTCATATAAGGTATGGTAACACAAAATAAAAATCTATAATATTGAAAAAAATTGGATATTTTTGTAGTACATAATGAACATTTTAATTAAGATTTTCTAATAGGTTTGGATTGTATCAAAATTTTCAAATTAAATCAAAATGAAGAATTGAAAATCATACAATGAAATAATTTAAAAGAAAAGAAGGTGACCTCAAATAAAGAGGATATTAGTTGAAATTCCTGACGTAATAGGAGACAAAAATGAAGAATATTTTTTACACTCTGAGGTATTAACACTATTAAAACAAGAAATTAAACATATAAACAAATCTGAAATAAATTTCAATAAATACATAAACTCGGATGGATTTAAAATCTTAATAATCCATCTAGATTTATATCAAAAATTGATAAATTGATTAAAAATAAAATACTAATCAGTCTCCGCTAAGGATAAATATGAGGTCGGTAGTGTATGACCATACAGATGTACAGCTTAAGGTAGAAGAGAAATAGAAAATCAAATATCTAAACTATTAAAAACATTTTGATTGAGGAGTCTTTAAGTTCATTTGCTGCTTCAGTAACTCTTGCACATAAAAAAAGAAAATGACAAAAAAAACAAGGTTATGTATAGATTTCGGTGAATTGAACAAAATTGTCATCCTTAATCACAACCGTTTCCGTTCATTGACCTTTGATTGAAGCTTTAATGATAAAAATTGTAAATATTTTCTATTTTGATCAATTCCTTTAATACCAGTGGTGGATCCATTAATACCAGTGGAGGCTTTGGAGGATCAATGTTAACAAAAAAAAATACATCTTCTGGTAGATCATTTCACAAGATATGCTTATATTTTCACATCAAGAAATCAAAGCTCAAGTGATTTCATTAAACTAATAAAAAGGCGATACAAAGTTAATATATACTTTTACCGGTAGGGGCAGTGTAGGGCGACCCCTCACTAGGTGAAGTGACGACCTGGTAAAACCGTGCTTTGTGGCATTCCTTGAGAGAGGCCTATGTTCACCGGTGGACTTGTTGCTGTAATGATGAAGATGAATAATAATAACTGATTGAAGCGTGGTTTTATCATGTTACAAGTGAAATGTTTTATATCGCGCGTTGTTTTCTTATTATATTGTAGTCCGATTTTCAGCTATGTTCAAAATTTAAAGTCTAGATCATCGGTAAGGTCGTTTAAAATCAATAACTTCATTCGACATGAACAGACGTACATGAAATCGAGTTCATAATAATGTGGTAAAAATTACAATGAGACACAAAGATGACACGCGGCAAAGGCATCGTATCGCTATTGCATTGTATTGCGTCGAATATCAAGAAGACTTATTTGTTTAAATCGACATCGGCTCGGTATGCTGAACGGATCTTGCATCGCTTTTGTAGCGACAAATAAAGTAATGGACGACACACACGGTCAGTTCAACTGATCATTCCAATTGATCATTTATTTTATTTTATTTATTTTACGAAGTTTTTATAAGACTATTATAATGGATGACACAAACGGTCGATTCAACTGATCATTCCAACTGATCAGTTCAAACTAGGACTGTTGATAGTTTTTAAAATATCGGATTTTCGATATATTGATAAATAAACTTATGTATAAAACTCCGATATCGATATATTAATAGTTATCGATATATCAAAAATCCGATATTTTAAAAACTATCAACAGTCCTAGTTTGAACTGATCAGTTGGAATGATCAGTTGAATTGACCGTTTGTGTCGTCCATTAGAATGGTCTTATAAAAACTTCGTCTATTTTCAAAAACAATATTTGGTTTACTAATAAGTTATCCATTGTGCATCACATAACTGGTTCAAGTCAGCGCTCGTGTTTGTCAAAATAGACCGGATCAATCAACTGCTTAGAGCCACTTCGGAGGCATGCATCGCCCTCCTAATGAATTTTTGATACTGCCTATTGAAGATAATTGGCAACTTGCCTCGCATTCGATAGTGCCGGTCCGAACGCAAAAGGACTTAAATGATATTTCATAAAAAATTGTTTAACCGTGTAGCGTAGGTGTAAAATCGTAAGAGGTGACAGAAGAAACTGATACAGAATGTGGACAGTAGCATCTTCTGATAACAACTCAATATATTAAAACTGCGGTTGTCAACTTGCCTGCCAAGCGTGGTAACTATGGCAAAACCTGTGCGGCAATTTTTGGGGGAGGCCTATGTTTAGCAGTGGACTGAGCTGTAGTGAATGGATGGACGATAGTCTATAGATAGTACATACTATTTCCGGCGCCGAAGAATTTTATTCTTCCAATTATCATAAGAATGAGACTGTTATATTATTTACAACAATACATATAAACGTGATCAAAAATTCGTATGTAAAGTAAAAGTCCGTGTAATCTTTTACACCGCAGCTACATCTTTTGATAAAAAAAGCGCAGCGGCAGTGTAATAGAATATATTTTTATTTTTTCATGTCATCGTGCACTTATAATAATTAACAACAGACTGTAGCAATAATTAAAATTTCGTTTTATTTGTCTTTTTCCAGTTATTGCTTTATTTATATTTTATACTGCTTTACCTAGAATAAACGTGTTTTCTTTATTTTTCCTTATTAAGAGGAAAAAGAAGGAGAATTAAATGTTTTTCGAGCATAATTATGAAGCACGACGGTAACGGTTGTTATTTTTTTTAATTGACTTATGACATTTCGCCTTCAACCAGTTAAAACAACACAACTTCGTTAGTCGTGCTCTCCCACTAGTTACGTGCGGATGGGCACGGAATGACAGCACCTCGACAATGTAATGAGATGAATAGATAACACCGTTTTCATGTGGCACGTCATTATTGTCGAATTGCCCGGTGATTTATCTTCATTTTCATGTTGTAATGACGAGCTTTAAGGGAGCTTAACGTCCGCCGCCATCTCAATTATCGCACTCGTAAAAAAGAATGAAGATGTTTGATTTAAATGACTTTTTAATAATCAGCATTCCATTTGGTTACAACCGTTAGGCCATATTATGCTATTCACAATTTCAACGCTCTGTACTATAAATACACAACACACGCGTATGAAAACTGTTTGACGTTATTTTATTGACTGTTGTTAATCATACGAAAGTCGTTCTTCTTTTTTATAGCATAAGGGTGACACACGAGCACACAGTCCACCTGATGGTAAGCGGTTGCTGTAGCCCATAGATATTTACATCTTTTCTCGATTACGAATCAAAATGCAAATACGTTGTCACCCGTGAGGAATAAGATGCAATGCCTTGTTTCCAGCAAAAAAAGGTCTCCGATCTACACTCACCATACGAAACACACTAGCGTTAAGCTGTTATTATACACTGATAGTCCGTGAGAGCGAGATTCTTCCCTGGTCGAGTCGAACCATTCGTACTACGACCATACTACTAATATAGCTGCAGCATGGCTCCAAGCAAAAAATAATTATTCATACGGTAATTATATGAATAAAAATACTTATACGTCCGATAATTTTTAAAATTAACAAGTAAGGTATGTGAAGGTAATATGTATGGTCACCTCAAGCTTTGCCACCCTATAAAACCAAAACTATATTACCCTCACGTACTAAACAGTTCTTTTAATATTATATTTTAATTTATTTATGTGAAAACGTCTAGCACTGTCATCGTCAAACCACCTGCCTATTTTAAGCCATATACTTCCTACACCCGGAAAAGTTCATATTAAGTTGGGGCTCGATCGATAAAGAAGATCTAGAAGAGACTTACCAACATGTGGAGAATGTGCCGGTTTTTACCCTTGTGTAAAATACTTAGTATTTGAGAAACACTGTTTTCTTTGTTTAACCTTGGTTTTTGTTATGCAAATGCAAATTGATGCTGGGCGTAGGGTTGTCAAATATTATTGGGAGAAATCTAGTATTTCACGAACAGGTGCGTAGAAATATATGAAATATGTAGTGATTTTCATGAAAATATAGTATTTAATGAAATTTAGATAGAGTGCTACAATTATTCTTATTTTTTAGCCGATCTGTTTGTGCAAAAAATTATAATTTATTTTTAGTCTCAAAAATAGTTGATTTGACTTAGTGAAATGGATTCTAATATTTTTGAGTAGGTAGTAGTAATGTATATTTTCGTAACAGTATATAATACAATACTCTATTTTATAGTACGGTTGGCAACCCTAGTTAGACGATATACACTGCGACTGGTATACCCATTACGTATCGATAATCGTAAGACTGAACTGGACCGACTTAATGACTATATTTTGCATTTGAACTTGTTTCTACCAGCAGAACAATTACTGCATTCCCCTGTGCCAGCCGCTTGGTAAAATTTATGGTCATAATTTTAAAGGAATTTACTTCCAAAGGAACGTAACGTACGGTTTGTTTAAAAAAGTAGCTTTAAACTCGTTTTTTGTTAGATGGGGTAAAACTGTATTTAAAAAAAGAAGTGAAATATTCAAATAAAATGAAATACAGTGGACCCCCGGTAATCCGGCCCCTGTCTAATCCGGCAGCCCATGTAATCCGACATGGTCTATTATTTATTATAAATATTTTTTACCAATCTTCGCTAATGCATGATTGAACAAGTTATAATTTGTACGCCCCAACATTATTGTGCTCGACACGTAGGGTATGGTTTCGATTCTAATTGAAAAATTTGATTCTGAAAATGGTTAAAAGATTTAAGAATTTTCCTCAAAAAGCGTGCTTCTTGATAACGCTCCTCAATTGACGCTTATTAAATTGATTGATTAATAATTTTTGATTATTTTAGTATGTACATTTGTTTGTAAAGTTATTTCCTAACGTAGTCATTGCATATTTTTTGTAAGTTTTTATAATATATTAATAATATATAATATATTATATAAGCTTTAATGATGTTAATTTTATAATAAAACGTAAGCTCTCGTAATTTCCTAAATTTGACATACATAATAAAGTATGATTTGTACAGCAGAGTTCATATTATTTATTATAACATATATAATCTTACCATTGGATCTGTAGTTTGTCGGATTTTAAGGTACTCTTTTGTAAAAAATTTCGGACTATAGGGCTAGACATATTCTATAGTCCGACACTGCCCCGCAAAATGTTTGTCGGATTACCGGGGGTCCACTCTGTTATAAACGACTAATTTAACATAATATTCTATCTCGTTCTCTCTATAGATGTACATGTTTGTCTCTTTTTAGTGTTGCTTTTACGTTTCATCGTGCTTCAAATCGTAACGATTCTAACAAAGAAGTTTTCATTTAAAAAAAATGCATTTAGTTTTTCTGGCTCAGCGTGATAACTATCGTTACCCCCTATCAAAAGTCTATTGCTGAACACAGGTCTCCATAGGCTGCCTCATACGGGGATATATCCAATAGCTTACAGTAATCACACAAATCGTAATAATATTGTCTGGCAATCGCGGGTTTTCATGTTTATTTACCGACTTCAAAAAGGAGGAGGTATTCAATTCGACTGTATGTTTAATGTGTTACCTCAGAACTTTTTTCTGAGTGAACCGATTTTGATGATTCTTTTTTTATTTGAAAGCTGATGCTTCTCGTATGGTCCCATATAAAAGATCAAGGTCTGACCAGTAGTTTTTGAGTTATCTTCAATAATGCGTATTTAATTGACCTCGAATATATTGATTGATTCGGTCGTATTGAAGGCGGTTGAACAAAATTTTTCATTTTTCCACTTACTAGTTATTCAGTCATCAAAGTAGTTATTCCAACATCTCCAGGTTTGTTTCCGTCTGTCGCCTCTTACGACATCCACGGGAAGATAAAGTGGAGTTTCTTACAACTCCACTTCACGGTCAGGCGCAATTGTAAATGAAAGTAATTTGTTAGGACTAAGCGGCCGTTGCAAATTTAGTAACACAAAACTATTGATATTGCTCGCACACGTATCATATTAGAAAAAGAAAATGGCTAATTCTACTTACGTTAGTCCATTCTTACTTTTTTATCAATTTTTTTTCTTTTAAATTTTCGGACATCAAGCGCGAGCGTGCACTTAGCCACCCGAGTTACCTCAGGCTAAGGGCTGGACTGAAAACCAGTGCTATCACAGAGTCCGATCCATTTCGCAGATTCATGCTGCAGCCAGGGTATTTTAAAATGTTTTTTCTTAAATTTATAATGTTGTTAAATGACTTTCAATTTAGTTTTATTTATCTTTTCGCATTTAATTACTTTGTGATGCGTGCTTAAACTGGAATAAAATGTATTTCTTTCTTTCTTTCTTAGTATGCGAGCAATTTACGTTGAAACCCTGCCGGCATCAATTAAATTGTTAATGGCAATTTTAAGAGCTAATTTACTACGTGATCAGAGGTGAAGGGTAACATCACGAGGAACTTGCAAAGGAATAAAAAAAAGTGATATTCATTCCATAAATACAAGGAACAGACACAAGCTAGAAGTACCAGTTACTCGACTCCACCGAATCAGTAATTCGTTCTAGGGGCGATGTACGCTTTTACAACAAAATTCCAGAAAATATTTAAAAAAAGACCTCTTCAAAGTACAGAAACTTTATTAAACAACGTTTGTATAAAAAGGGTTATTATAGTTTTTAAGGAATTTATGCATGATAATAACCCCTGAGAATGAGGTGATCGCTACCACGCTATTTCTACGTTAGAGCACACTGAAATGATCGGGAATAGAATATTTCGGATTGAGTTACAATATAACCTTTTTTAGAATTTGAATAATGGCCTCTTAGAATCTTAACGACATTCAAACAATTAAAAAAATGTTTAAAAACAAAAACTATGTTGGTTTAAAGTTGACAGGTCGTTAACAGAAATAGAGCTCACGCGTGAACATTTCCGTGCCATAATTTATCACAATTTTCGTCGCGGCTTATCTCAAGATAAATGCTTCAGCGAACTTGTTTCGATTTATGATGTTGAAACACCGAGTCAAACGACAATATACCGCTGGTATGCCGAGTTCCGACGCGGTAGTGTGTCGCTCAGCACTCTTTCTTCTGCAGATCGACCAAGAACAGCGGTCACGCCTGAAAACATCGCAGCTGTGCGAACTATTTTATTAGATGA
The DNA here is from genome assembly GCA_018247895.1 of Parnassius honrathi. Classification (NCBI taxonomy): domain Eukaryota; kingdom Metazoa; phylum Arthropoda; class Insecta; order Lepidoptera; family Papilionidae; genus Parnassius; species Parnassius honrathi. The sequence continues at coordinate 17,538 of DWHP01000757.1, forward strand.
TCGTCTTGTGACATACAAGCAGATTCGAGCTGTTTTCAGTATCGGAATGACTGAATTCACTGAATTCAGTCGATATTACATAATGAGCTGTGTGTAAGAAAGCAAGTTTCCCGCTGGGTTCCCCACAATTTGTCCGAAAAGCAAAAGGCGGCTCGTGTAGATTGGTGCTGGAATACACTGCAAGTCTGCAACGCTTCAACGGAGGGAAGTAAAATGTCGTTTATAATATCGTCTCCGGTGACGAATCATGGATTTATTCATATGAACCTGAAAGAAAACATCAGTTAGCAGTTTGGGTCTTCGAAGACGGGGTCAAACCAACAAAAATGGTTCGCTCCCGCAGCGCGTCAAAGAAAATGGTCGCTACATTTGTCTCGAAAAAGGGGCATGTTGCTACAATTCCTTTACAGGAACGCAGATCTGTTACCGCTGAGTGGTATATCATGGTTTGTTTGCCTGAAATGATAGCCGAACTCCGAAAAAATAACCCGAAACGCCGCATCATACATCACGATAATGCGAGCTCCCATACGGCTCGGAAGACAAATGATTTTTTGAAGCAGGAAAACGTTGAGC
>DWHP01000758.1:0-18112 GCA_018247895.1 Parnassius honrathi
GTCTCTCCTACTTTACTTAAGACCCTCTCAGAATGTAAAACAGATCTGAGACCAACTGCGGGACTCATACAGTCATAGATGTTTAAATGTGACTCTAAAACATAATTGTTTATTTCCAAAAACTATGGGTAATATATAAAGATAAGGGAAAATTACCTTAAAAAGAATGCAAATACAGAAATCACTTCCCATGAAAAATCTTCTAAAAACAGAACATTGTCAACGCGGGCTAATATAAAGCCTGAAACGTCAACACTGCCGTCTTTAACTATTTTATATGGTAATATGTTATGGATTTACGGAAAATTTTTTGCAAATTTAATGAAAATCATAAACTACTAAAGCTAGACAGTTAATACATTGTATTTCTACATAACAACACAATAACCGAAGACCGAGCTAAATGGAACGCTTTGGAAGAGGCCTATGTTCAGTTGTGGACTGCTGCAAGCTAATGATGATGATGATATCAATAAAAGAAAGCACTTATGTCACAAACGTTATAATAATAAATATATTTGGGTAAACTAGGGTAGGACCACGCTCTGACAGAATACCATCGTAAAATACCAACTTTATACTGCTGTGTATCGTATGGTGAGTGTAGAGATTCAGAGACCCTTTATTACTGGAAACGAGCCATTTCATCTTAGTGCTCAGGGTGACAACACATCTGCATTTCGATTTTTAATCGAGAATAAATGTAGATGTCTATGGGCCAGAACAACCACTTATCATCAGGTAGACTGTGTTTGATTGGTTTGCCACCGGCACGTGGTGCGTATCACGTCACAACCGACACGTCGAACGTGACGCTATGTATTCAATATACATACGTCATTCATTAACGTGTCTGATTAGCGACTTTGCGGTGACTTAACTTGTGTGTGTTTATAAATCATAATTGCCATAATTTCAGAATATTTAAGCTTTATTTCATTTTGTAATCTCATGAGCTTAATATCTAAATCCCTAACTTTTTGCCTTCTGTCGTTAAATTTTACAGAATAATTAGTAAATTGCCAATAAAAATTCATACCGCTGTGGTCAAGCCACTCTTAGTAAGCATTTGCTTACGTTTAGCGGTAAAATTTGAATAGGCTGCAATAAATTTAATGAAAGAGACAACAATCCTATCTCTGCCTATTAGTAATTTCGCATAGGCTATGGCTAACAAACAGCCTTTTAAATAACTTGAAATTTCCCGTACATTTGTTATAAATTACTTATAACTATTCATAAAATAAAAATGTATAATAAATCTAACTGAAATGTTAAATTAAAAATAAAACTAAATATTTAATTGTTTATTATTTTTGAGTCGAATTTCTTTAGTAATATACCTTACTTTTAAATAAGTAAATACTTTAGGAGAATGCATAAACTATACGTATTCTTGGTGTACTATTACATGTATTTGTATAAAACGCATTTTGCAACTTTATAAAGTTTATTCTGAATGATAATCTAGATTTAAATCTTACAAGTATAGCAAGTTGCATTTCCTTAAAAATCTGACAACTGAGAACCATTTAGATGCGAAGAAGTGAATAAAGCATTTTGTATCCAGCTGTGCCACGACGAATTGAATGCAATGAACAGTATTCACAGGTTTAATCTTCGTCTAATATAATAAGTAAAATGACTAATCGTAAATAAATATTGTAATGTAATATTATAGTGTAGTATACACATATATAACTTACTATGCCCCTATGGGGCTTCGCTTGATGTATGATGTATTTCTTGTGGCATGCAAATTATATAAATAAATAAATTATTATGTAATTCAAAAGAATACTATGATGATATTATGAAATACATCTATCAAATCTGATATGCGCTCAGATCTTGTGTTTTATTATTTTTTGTTACATTTTGAACGATATTCCCATAGTTTAAAATCAGGCGTTACTTTGCGTAATTCCATTATCTTAAAAACGTTAAAAATTAATAAAGTTTTATAATTTTTCAAACTAGGTTAATCATCATTTCCCTTCATTACACGCATCATAACTACAGAAGTATTTTAAGTTTACTCGTGTGGTACATAAATGTAATAGACTTCTTTGCCTGTGTTATTAGTGTTACGAGCTTGAGGTTCGTGACAATAAAAACTGCCGATTGAATTACCAAAATTAACACTTTAATCGCCGAACACCAATTAAAACTTAAAAGACACTAATAATTAATCACACTGATTCACTTTGTTTCGCTCCGAAGCTTCATTTGTATCGCCAAATTCAATACTGCCCCGATAGCGGGTTGCAGCGGCTTTAAATACACATTTTACACCGAAACATCTAGAATATTCCAGTAAATACGGGCGCTGACCGACCAGACGCAGAAAGTTCGAGTGTGGGGCTTCTAGAATGCTTAATTCTTCTGTTCGATACTAGATGGCGCTGTTGGTTAAGATGTCAGGCATGACATTTTCTGGAAAGATCTCCTCGCTCCGTTCCCCGACACTAGATGGCGGTAGGGGCATCAATTACAGCTTGCAACAATACAATAGAATAGTTTATAAGAGAGTAGGAAGTTATGCTAGTTGTGACATTATTAACAATATTAATTTATAAATCATTACAAACAGTCAGCAACTTAGTGATCATTCTTTTTAACTTTGTAGATGACAGAGAAAAATATCACATTCTATGAAATGTGTGTTATAATTATCTAAAAGGCGACGGAGTTTAGCGAAAGTGCCTAAAAAGCCACGGCCACCGTGCTTACGCGATTATTACAGCCTGATTACCGACGATCTCGGATGGTGCATCCTGTAGAACGTCATAACAGTGCGGACTTTATACAGACAGACTCTATACAGAGCGTTCAGGTCATTCTGAGTCTACCTGAGAATGCCAAAGGTATCCATAAGGGCAGGCATGACCCAACCGTTATATGCCCGTGTCTTATACACGCCCGACAAAAGGCTGTTAAGCATTTTGGTCAGGCATGCATAAAACAGATCGCAAACTGATTGTTTCATGTCCACCTCATCAATATCTATATTATGTGACATTATCGGGTATCGGTATGTTTCAGCCTCGGAAAGGGTCTTTATGTTGATGGGCATAGATAAGTTTATACCCTCAGAGTTAACTACCCTACCCCTCTCAACATGGAGGACCGCACATTTATTCGTCCCCAGCCAAAACACAAGTGTTGTTTAGCAATTCCATTAGATTGAAGCGACTGGAGGCAAATAATTTGAGATCATTCAGAATAAGAAGGTGCATCACTTTCGTACCTCTTTTTCGAACCCGAAGTCCCCTCCTGGAGCCCTAAGTAGGGTATTGAGAGGGTTTAAAGAGAGGCAAAACCAAATTGAACTCAAACAATCGCCATGGAAGATACCCCTTTTTATCCTTAAGTGGTCCTCCGCAGCCATCATCCACTCGCCTAGACGACAAAGAATCGTAATCCAGGAGGAAGTCTCTAACTGTACGGTCAACCTTGTACAGTTCAAGGACCCTCTTCAGCCATGCATGAGCCACCGAGTCGAATGCCTTTCTGTAGTCTATCCAGGCGACGGAGAAGTTCCAACGGGCACGGTTAACCAGCTTGCCAATGATCGTGTCAATGGGGAGTGGTTTCTTGGTTCCACAACCACCGATCCGACATCCATTTTGAGCATGCAACATTACCTGATTTAAGCCCGGGTGACGAATGATTCTGGCACTCAAAATTGATGTAAGTGACTTGTATATGGTCAGTAGATACGTGATGGGGCGGTTTTTGCTCGGGTTTGTGTTATCCTGGCCTTTAGGAATCAATTGAGTGATTCCAGTAGTGAAGAGGCTCGGGAGCGACTTCTGGTAAAGAGTCTCTTGAAACTGTCGGGCGAGGACAGCATGACACATTATGAACACCTTTAGCCAGTAGTGATGTAGCCCGTCGAGTCCCGGACTTTTCCAGTCCGTGGCCCTACAGACCGCCTCAGGTACGTCTTCCGATGTTATGATGTCTCGTTCATCGCTAACTCCAGACGCGCCCTGGGGACCTGAAGGTAGCGGCTCTATGCGCGTTCCTCGTTATGTCATCATCCATTTAATGGGCATTAATTAACGGGAGACACTCAGGCCCGGCACCGTTTCGTGGTTCGGCCATATACATAAACGGTCTTTTGACCTCAATTTTATCTAAGTGCTCACACTTCTTGGCTGGGCGCTGACTGTTGCGCTGACGTAACAGTTTTGTCACATAACTATTACGTCAGCGGGCGATGAGATTGTCACTTCCCTATGCCATTATTATTTTTATTTTATTAATTATTGTATCAAAGATTTTGTGCAAAAGGCGAGCTTAAGAGTGAGTTATGGCTAGTTAAGTGGTCGTACACACATAAAATATACTCACATATATAAAATATATATGATTGATACACATATATATATACATATTTCTGTAAATGTATATTGTAAATGTATGTAAAGTAAGTTGACTCAACTTTGTAGGCTGCGTATATGTTCGTATAGTTAAAAAAACATTTTTATGCAAAAGTTACTCGAATTACAGAATTGGTAATTCATTTATGGGACAACACAGAAATCGTAATAATAAGACGAACGTAATAAGACGAATAGAACGTCGTACGTGAATTTATGTTATTATAAATTTATAACGGTGAACTGCAGCATAATGAGTTGTAAAAACTCGTCAAGGACATGTAATTCAACTAATAAAGGCATAACATTTCATCGGTTAGTTGATTATTTACTAATTATCGTTGTTTTAACTAGTTTACATCTAGATGAATACTTTACTATATTTACCCTTGTGAACTCTTTTATTACTTTTCGTATTGTACAATTACCAGTGCTGCTTTTGTTCCACAGTAATACGCGACACAAACGACGTTAACAAACTCGCCAAGCAATATAACGTGAAACATTAGATATCATTGTGAATTGCGTATGCTTATAATACAGTAAGATGTGGCGACATCGGTTTTGGAAGTAATCGAGCGCTAATTCATTTCTATTGTCTTATTACTACTATTTCTGTGGGGACAGCGTATACGCTTTACGCTTTACAATTCCAGAAAATGTTCTATGTTTCTCAATCAACAAGTTAGAAAAAATTCAACAAAAATTCCTATAAAAAGGGTTATTATAATATTAAATAACATAAGACAACAATAATGAAAAACAAACCCTGGAAATTATATAGTCACTATAAAACTGCTTCAATTATTTTTAAGTTAATAAATCTCGCTGAGTTTCTTCCCGATTATTCCTTAGGCACAGATAATTTCAGAGCCAGTGGTAAATAAAAAAATTACTTTTATTATTATGTATTATGGGTTGACCTATATTGAATAAAATACTCTATTCATTAGTTTTCTATAAGGCACATCATTTAATTACCGTCAGTGGGCTGTGTACTTTTTGTCACAATTACTTACCTATATAAAAAAGAATACATATAGTCATAACTAAAGCACTGATTTACCAAATGCTCGACGGTGAAGAGAAACATCCTAAGGAATTATTCGGTTGGCTAATTCGTTCTTTATGCTTACAGCAAAGAAGTGTAAAAGAATAAGTTGCCAACATCTGCCTTTCTATCCGCTTACAATATGGGTGTCTTCAATGCAAGAGTGAATAGGCTTTTGTTAAGTCAGTTCACCATCTTTCGATGCATCACCTCTTACCACAAAGTGGGATGATAGTAAAGCTCCGGTTAAGAATAATAATTTTTTTTGAGGATATATGAAGTGCGCAACACATTGGAGAAGTGCGGCGGGCTCTATAACTCTCTTAGAAAGGTGGGAAGGCCCGTAACTTTACCTAAAATGAATTGATGATTTTAATAGGACGAATTTAGAAAATGTTTAAAAAATGTGGTGTGCAAGATGATGTTGTAACAAGGATTAAGAAAGGAATGTTTCGGTGGTTTGGTCATGTAGAAAGAATGAACGAGGGAGGAGTGACGAAGCCAATTTATATTGCAGATGTGAACGGCAGAGTCGGGAAGAGACTCCCTAGAAGAAGATTGGTTCATCGACCAAATTGGCGATATTTTGAAAATGGGCCACGTTGGGAGTACTCTTAACCGACGAGCGTGTATGCGTAGATATATGGATGTAAAGGAGGCGAGAGAATTATGTCAGGATCGTGCCAAATGGAAGGCCGTTGTCTCTGCCTACCTCTCTGGGTGACAGGCTTTATTATATAAATTTAGATGGGCGGTCACAGCGGCCTTAAGATAAAAGAATATTAAAATTAAATTATAATTAATTAAATTATAGACTCCTATATATACCATGTATACCATAAATACAGAATTAAAACTGTGTCCAAACTGTGGAGCGCGCGGGCGCGGGCTATGCGAGTAGCCGGCATGGTGGATCATTTACGATAGTTACTGTTTTAGGCAAGTACGAAATACAGTTACATAATTATCTACAATTAACTACCAATCTCATTGACAACATACATAATGATAGCATTTTCTTAATAATATTAAACACAATAATTGAACGATTTCGCTGCTTACAAAAGAAAAAGCTCTTCTCGTCCACTCGCAATCAACGTAAGGAGTTACGGAGAATTTACTGTAACTTAACGCCCAATTTTAGAACTGTAATGCCCTTCTGGTATGACTATACGAGTACATGAGAAGTCTTTGCAAATAATATTGATTTTGAATAAAAATGTTTGCATATATCATTGACATTATATTCTTTGTCTCTTTGGGTATGTACCAATTTATGTTTAAAAAGGTAAACAAATAAAGTTCCCCCGTAAGATGTGACGTTTTTTAGAGTTATGTCTTAAATAAATAAAAAAGCAATTCACCGATCAAAAACAGTATGTTTGGTAGCGGAGTAATCAAATGAAAACGGTGGACCGGTGTAGAGAGGGAGACACTGACTATTAATTAACCCCAAAAAAATTGAATATCTTTTTTGATGAAATCGAAGTAACAAACTAAGTCCACCTGATGATGATGGAAGTTTTTTTTACAGAAAAAGGCTGACAAACGAGCACTCAGTTAACCTGGTGTAAGTACCCACAATACCTACTTACGTATTGTAGCCTATAGACATCTACATTTATCGCCAGTTAAGAATCAAAATGCAAATGCTTTGTCACCCCTGAGGATTAAAACGAAAAGCCTCGTTTCTATTAAAAAGAGTCTCCGTTTCTTTCCACTCACCATACGCAACACTGCAGCATTAGGCTGCTATTTAACGCTGGTATTCTATGAGAGTGTGGTTCTTCCACGGTCGAGCCGACTCATTTGTGCTACATTCATAATATAGCTGCAACGTGGTACTACTAACCTAACCTGGTCTTTAGTAGGTTCACCTTTACAAATCTTCTTGACTTTTAACCGACTTCAAGAAGAAGGCGGTTCTCAAATCGAGTGTATGTACCTTTTTTTTTTTTTTTTTTATGTACGATTACGCGATGTATTCGCAAATTGTTAACCGATTTTAATAAATCCTTTTTTGATTAAATAGGCTCAAGGATAGCTTGGTTATATTTTTAAGAAAAAAATCCGCACTCAAGGGTAGAAAATAAAGGAATACATATTGGACTATTGTTTAAGAAATTTTATATTATGATATCTTCGCAGATAGAGAACTATTTTAATGTTTCTTTATTTCTTTAAGAGGGTAAACTTCCAGGCTGATCCCGTATAAATTTTGAGAAAAAACTCCCCCACTTGTAGTTGTAAATATTTAATTTCTTTTTTAGAAAATTGAAGTTGGTTTTTATGTTTTGTTAAAAGTTATAGGTAAGTATTATTTTGTTAGCAAGGTTAATTTTAGCACGGCTATCCAGTCTTAGCTCTAACTAGTTTTTGGTAATAACTGACGTGGTACGGAACACTCATTTTTCTCGGCTCGGCTCGCACTTGATCAATTTTAAATGACAGTATTTATCTTTATTTGACTTTCGTATTCGTAGGTCGAGAAATGACCTAAATAAAGAAGTTTTTGCTTACAATTCGATTTATGCTCGATATATTGTTAAATTTTCAATAATAATTGGATTGTTTTAAAATGGATTATACAAAGACTTCTACATGTAAATATAAGCTTGCCAATATCTACACTACAAAATTTTAATATTTAACAGGATAAAGAGGGTTTTCCTATGACATAATGTGAAATTAGAAAATTTCGGCTACAAGATACACTACGCAGTAGAAATGAACAATATTAATTTAACTAGAATAACATTGCATAACATGTTTTTAACCGACTTCAAAAAGGATGAGGTTCTTAATTTGACTGTATTTTTATGTGTGTCGACCGACTTTGATGATTCTGTTTATTTGAAAGCTAGTGCTTCTCATAGATCTAATCAGAAGTTTTTGAGTTATCCTTCATAATGCGTATTTAATTGACTTCGAATAAATTACTGATGTTCTCATTTTATTTATATTGAAGTCGGTTGTACGAAATTTTTCGTTTTACCACTTGTGTATTGCCTATAGTTTGCTTCATGGCGGTGTTGTACTTTACTATTGCTACGAGCTTGGTGTTCCTAACTATAAAGACTGCCGATTGAATTACCAACATTGACACTTTAATTACGGGACACCAATTACAACTTAAATCACACTAATAATTACTCACACTTAACACTTTAGTTCACTTTATTTCACACCGAAAGCTTCGCTCGTATCGGCAATTCAATACTATCCGGTCCGGTAGCGCGGTCCTCAACGGGTTTAAATAGGCCTTTTCCACCGAAACATCCAGAATATTCCAGCAATTACTGGCCCCCAACCGACCAGGTGCAGAAAGTTCGAGAGTGGAGCTTTCTAGAAAGCTTAGTTCTTCTATTCCTTACTAGATGGCGCTGTTGGGAGAGTTCCAGAAAGGTCTTGACACCCCTATTTCTGATACTTGATACCAGATGACGCTAGTGCCATCAACTGTGGCGCGCAACATTATTTTGAGTTGTTATCAGGAAGATGCTGCTGCCCATCTGCATTGCATTTCCCTCTAGCCTCTATTGGCTCTGTTGGCCCACGGGATGATATGAGCAGTGGGTTCTTTTTGGCTAATATTAATAATTTACTACCTCATAACATGTAATCAGAAATTTACCGTTACTGCTACAGCCAATTGAAGTCCACTGCTGAACGTAGGCCTCCCCCATAGACTGCCTAATAGGGGGGGGGGGGTATGATATTAGCAACCTCGGTTTTTTTAGTCGTTATAAGGAAGACGCTGCTGTGCATCTCCTTATTTGTTTCGTTCTGGATGATATGGAGTAGTAAATATTCTTACACCGCCACTATGGTACGTGAAGGTAATATGGTCGCCCGGTTAATATGGTCACTTTCTCTTAACTCAAAAACTACAGCCTTGTTTGCATAGATGACTTTATATTACGATACCTCTTCATCGGTCAATCAAATTATAAAGGGTCAAAAGGTCGATACTTTATCGACGCCATTTTGACAGTTAACATTATACTTAGTAAATATTTTAGTGTTTTTAGGTATAGATCTTTCGTAGTGGGCCCAATTAGTGCTAAAGCTTGTTCGCTAGTTTTTTTTAACAATATATTAAGAAGTTGTAGTATACGAATTTGTGTTTTGTCTGTGTCCTTCTCCTAGTTTTGGCTTTATAGGACGGCAAAACTTAGGTGACCGTATTATCCTCACGTACCTTACACAGTAATCAGAAATTTAAATTAATTTATTTAGACTAAGTCACTATTGTTTTATTTGAAAAATTCACCTAATGTGCGGACACAGTATAATTAACTGTACAATATTTACTATACATACTGTCATTGCAAGACTACTACAACCATTATATATGTTTATTATCAGTGAAAGATTCAGATATAATTTAGAAAATGTAATACCCTTAAACAACGTAATGCCTGTAACCCCCGTTGGGGTAGGCAGAGTTTAAGGAGCAACGAATTTTATAAGCATTACAAAATACTATATAGATCCTCTCTATAATGGTAGAAGCATTAGATTGCCACTGGCTAATAGATAAGAATAAGTTGAAGATTTTAAAAATACATTCGACTTGATAACCTCTTTCTTCTTCGAAGTCTGTAAAAAACGAGAACAATGTTTCGTAGCGTCTCGTTTATCGTTACAAAATATATAAAAGTAAATTATAAGTAGCACCATACATAAAACCTTCCAAGAAATGAGACGTATGCACAAACCACAGACCTCGTAGTCCTTTTATTGACCCCTAAAAAGGATACTTATTTTATTAATTTGAAGAAACAAAAGAACTAGGAGTCTACCTGAAGGTAAGAGGTTACTGAACGGGTCAGACAACATGTAACGGTAGAGCCATGCTGCAGCTATATTGTGGTTGTAGCACGAATAGGTCGGCTCGACCGGGGTAGGTCCACGTTCACACAGAATACCAGCGTAATGCTGCTGTATTTTGTACGGTGAGTGTGCAGAACCGGAGAGCCTTTTTACTGGAAATGAGGTATTCCATCCTAGTCCTCACGGGTGACAACGCATCTGCATTTCGATTCTTAATCGAGAACAATAGATGTGTATGGGCCACGGTATCCACTTACCATCAGGTGAACTGTGTGTTACTTTGTCACCCCTATTTTATAAAAACATAGCCTATATGTACGTTTGAATGTTGATTCTGATAACGCATTTAAGAGGAAATGTGGGTGGTCTTTTCTACATACAAGGTCTTTCGCCTGTTTTTTTTTCTGGTTTATAACCTTATAGGAATATTTTTTACAGTAAAATAAATATCAACCTCTTCTATGTCCCTACGTTTTACTTTTTCATAATACATTATATTTATAAGTACTAGAAGGTTTACAAAATGCTCAAAATTGCATATCTGATCTGATCAGCTGTCAACAGAGGCCTAGAGTTCAAATTTGATGACTAATACTGACAAAAGAAAAACATAGGGACACACTGTATATTGTTCTTATTCAGTTTATTGAAATATATTTTAAATTGATCGAATATTGAGAGAGGAAATGGTAGAGAGCCAAACCTCGAATTATGCCTTTTTACTTAGGCTATTCATTCGAATCTGTAGTTGTCCTTATTGCACTCGGGTTCGCAGAGCGACATCGATAGTGTCTTCAAATACTTGTACCTAATTTTCAAGTCTCTCGGCCCGCCTTTCTTTTTAACGGAAGCCGCAGGGTTTATTACATTTTGTTTACAACAAATACATATTATATATACATGTAGCATATATTATAATAGCAGTGGAATGCATATAGGCTGTAAATATGGTTACTATTTTGTCACTTTTACAAAGGTCCCTAAACTTGATTTAATATAATACAGTGTATATTATTATCAAGGCTGTTTCGCAAATCGAACACCGTCAGCACTATATACTAGTCAGCAGTATGAGTTACGAGTTAATTGAAGTTAATAATTTGTTTGCGATGGTGTTTATAATTGTTGATTTTCATAATGTCAGCCAGTTATTCTCGGAATGACGTTGAAATTACGAATAACAAAAAAACGTGTCAACCGATCTATTTGCAACTAGAGTATCCATATTTTTATGGTTACATGTGCATTTTAAGTTCTTTATTAAGCACGTAGATCGCGTGATGGACTTTGATCCCTATAGCCTATGAAATAACTTTTATTCTTCTTTAACAATTCTAATATCTCCACTGAATTGACGCCTTTTGAGGACTGTCAACGAGGACACACATAGCAAAAACTCTCACGCTTGTAAAACAAATTATCTGTTGCCCTTCTACAGTATACATTTGCATTTAATATAGAATGCGGGTAACAAACAAGCACGCAGTCCACCTTATGACTAGTGAATGCTGTGAACCACAGACGTTCATGTCTATCCTAAGATTAAGAATCAAAATGCAGATGCATTGTCATCCCCGAGGACTAAGGTGGAATGCCTCGTTTCCAGTGAATAGGGTTCCCGGTTGTCTGCACTTACCATACAAAACACAGCTGCATGAGACTGCTATTTTACATTGGTATTCTGTGAGAGCATAGTCCTTACCCGGCCGAGCCGATCCATTTATGCTACAACCATAGTATAGGTGCAGTGTCACTCCATCGTCGTTTATTCATTTTTAATACCAAAACGATTTTAAATTACTAACTTATATTTTGGGTATCAACTTTATGTAAGCTTAAAGTACTTAGTTTACGACACTACAGTGTACAAAACAAAAGCACAGTGACAATAGTTGAATGGTGGATTCGAACCCACGTCTTTAACTTGCTAATGCGTGGTCTTTATTAAGCTTGTTTTATCCGAAAGTGGTGCACGACTTTTGGCGCAGTGACTAAAGGTTTGATCGCGAAGCCGCCAGCAGCAAGTTCGACCCCCACCCGGAACAATAATATAGCCTATCTGGACTTTTGTTAATGTGCAATTTACGTATGAAAAACACCTCCACGACATATATGCATAAAAAGAAACAATGAAAGTAAAGTCATCGCCGTGGTCGAGAAATGTTCCTTATATATTATGACGTAGACTCTGATTAAATATGAACAATTTACGCGAATGCGTAATGAAAAATATCTATACATTTATATTTTTATTGGTACATTCATTAATTGCAGCCTATCAAATGTGTACCGCTGTGTACTTCCCAAAGATTGCCTCATAAGGGGGAATTCGGATTTTTATTACTATTTTAAGTTGTTAGCAGGCAGATGCTGCTGCCCGTCTCCTGTTTTACTTTTTATCTGTTGTCTCATAAAGCGCCCATGTATATGGCAATGTTTTTTTTTTAATTAAAAAACTGAAATTGGCATCATGTTGTTTATACCTTTGCTTGTATCCTTTCTTTTTTTTGGATGCATCATTTACCAGCCTTTGCCTTTACGACTTTTTAATTTTGCAGCGCCCGAGCGGTTGTCGACCTCGTGTGGAACAGGTCCTGTTTAGTTGCGTATTTAAACACTTGTCTACCTCTGTTCAGAGATTTAATTACAAACATCTGATGAAATATACGTTTTAAAATTTAATCTTTCAATAAAAAGTAAAGCCGACTTGCAAGAACTAAAAATAATAAAATAAATTACACAAAATGTTCAAAAATTTGACTTTCCAAAATTTTGGTGATTTTTTTTATTTGTGTTAGTTCTTAGAAACAATGAAAGAAAGAAATGCGTTTACTCCAATTTAGGCATGCAGCTAAAATGTAAAAAGTAATAGTAGGCAAAAAGATTAATAAAGTGGGGTATTTACCAACATCATAAATGTAAGAAAATACACTTAAACAAGTGATAAAATCAAAAATTTAGTACAACCAATTTCAATATAAATAAAATTAGAACATCATCAATGTAGCCGAAGTCAAATTAAATACGCATTTTAATAATGATAACTCAGAAACAACTGGTCAGATATATGCGACCACACCAGAAGCACCAACTTTCAAATAAAAAAAGAATCATCAATATCGATTCACCTAGAAAAAAGTTCTGAGGTAACAAAAACATATAGTCGAATTGAGAACTTGAGAGAGAGAAAAATACCCTAAATAGCACGAAACTGCGGAAAGGAACGGTCTCAGTGACAGCACTGGATTTCGGTACAGCTCAATTCTTTTTTGACCGTTTTGAGTGCAGTAAGAAATACTACAATCTCTATATCATCTAAAAGTTCCATTAAAAAACTTATTCCGTATTTTGGCAACCCTAGGGTCGCATTTTTCCTTCAAATTTATATGGGGCCATACAATATAACTTATTTAATTTATAAAAAGCCACAAAATTCGAACGCCGCCCTCAAATTCATTACAACATGTTAGAAGATCGCTGTTAAACATAGGCTTCCAAAATTACCTACTAAGGCAAGTGAGGTTAATATGGTCGCCTTAAGCTTTGCCGCCCTATAAAACCAAAACTAGGAGGAGGACAGAGACAAAAACACGAACTCGTAAACTGTAATTAATATACTAAGAAAAATATAACAAACAAGCTATGACAATAATTAAGAACACTTCGAAAAATCAACTTAAAAAAATTAACAACACTACACGATACCAAAATCGACTAAAATATTTACTTTATTGTAAACTGCACTTGCAAGAACTTGCAAACTGGCGTCGATAAAGCAGTGCCTTTTTGACCCTTTAATATTTGATTTACTTACTTATGGTGCTCTGTGGTAGCTATCGTATCACAGAGCACCATATATGCAAACACGGCTGTAATTTTTGATTTACAAAAAGGTGACCATATTAAGCCGATGACCATATTACCCTAAGTACTATTTATTACTATGTATTTTCCATAGTTTCTACGCTTGGCATGCAGGTTGGCAAGTGCAGGTTTATTAACATTTTGAGTTGTTAACAGAAATATGCTGCTGTTTACTGCCTGGTTAAGTTTCACGTTAGTTCAATTTTAAATTATGATTTAGAGGTAACTTGTTTATCATAAAATAATAATTACCTTGAGCTGCAACGAACTTATTATCACAGAAATGTTAAGAACTTCTTCGAATAAAGAACTAAGAGCGTTCGTTATTATCGTGTAAATGGTAGACATCATAGAAATAATTACGCAGCGTCATTGAGATTAAATCTCAGATTATGGTAAATTCATTGTTGTTGCAAAAATAACTCATAAAACCGGTTGCAGTCTGTGGCAGTGTTCACTACGTCACGTGATGTCTCACGAGGCTTTATGATGCGTTTTTTGTTAAAGGATGATGATGGTAAGTACCTTAGGCCCATATTCATCTACATTTACCCTCGATTAATAAACGAAGCAGATGCGTTGTCACCCCTGAGGACTAATACGAGTAAAGAATGCATGGTTTCCAGTAAAAAGAATCTGCGGTACCCTACACTCACTATACGAAACCCAGCAGCACTGAACGGTTATTTTACGCTTATATTCTGTAAGGGATGAACCACACCATCCCTGATTGAGCCGATCGGTTCGTAATATAGCCGTAGCGTGACACTACCAGGTATAAAAATGAATTATTGAATTTATTATTCACATATACAAAGATTGAAAACATTTTTGGTGGAAGGGCTGGGAAAGATAATGAATAAGTTGAAAACTTTGTCTGTATAAAAACAACTTGTCACAAATCCCAATTGCAATAAAAGTATATAGTGTTTTTTTTTAAATTAAATCGATATAAGTATTTCATTTTATAGATTTTTTTACTAAAGTGATTAACGAACTTATAATGCACTTAATGATAGTTGGATTGCAGTCCATAGACATTTGATGCTAAACAACGTCAATAAATGAAGGCTAGGCTAGGCTCTGAGGACTAAGATAAAATGCCTCACAATTTGTAATTATACCGTATACTCTTATGTAATTGACAGTATAATGGGAACATATCTCACCATAAAAGCGAACGTGTTGCAATACTGTGTGTAATACTATGGGAAATCTCTTATTATACGCCAATAGGCAATCGACCCAGCCACTTCGAACTCAACACCAATACAACTGACCTAATCAACAGGTTTTGCTTGTTTACGTGGGAGAAATACGCACTGTATCGCACAAAAACGTACTTAGACGTATCTAAGTGCCTATATATTCGTTGTTATTGTGGTTTTTTATTAATGTGTTTTGTATATTATAAAAGACGGGGCCTTCAATATCAATGGAATTTTTTCTTTTTTTTTTTTGTACTCGTACAGATGTATTATTGCCAGTGTCGAATAATAAAAAATTATCCCTTTTAATTTGTTTTTAATAATATGCGATAGTTTTTGACGGCAGCTTGAGCAAGCGGATAGTGGATGACGGTAATACTATCTCGAGGCACCTAAGCACACACAATATCTTGAGGTTTACATCACCATCCCTTCTTGGGTATTTTAATTCGTTTTCTGAAAACGAATTTCATCATTATTCATCATTCATTTGTTTATTCACTCATTGCAGCCTATCTAATATCCACAACTGAACGTACTTCACCACTACGATGAAATTCTCATTGTGAGGAGTCATGATAGTTGTCACGCTCAATGAACGGGCAGGCATCGGCTGTTGTTTTATTGTTTTGAGTTTTGGTCTAGTACCACTAATGGTGAGTGGTAGACGGCAGTAATGGTGACGCTTACGCCACCATTACTGCCGTCTCAGTTTTCAGGTCCCTGGAGTCCAATTATGCTGTTTTAACATGAGAGTCACCTGAGCTTTAGTCGGCGTTAGCAAAAAAAATTCTCAGGAATTAAACATAACCAGATAAACTTGAAAAGTAAAACGTTATCTAAATGCATCATCCTAATTCTTAGAATTGTTTTCAAGAAACCAGTTACATAAAATCTATTATATACGTTAATACAAAAATTACCGTCTCAAAGTGTAGGAATCGTCTTACTATACACGCACACACACACGAATGTGTGTGTGTGTGTGTGTGTGTGTGTGTGTGTGTGTAAATACTGTCTATACATGCACACGTGTGCATGTATAGACAGTATTTTTTTAATATTTTATGTGATTACTCTAAGAAATATTTTTGTACAAAGTTTAATGTCATAGTGTCAATAAAAAATTTAACAAAAATTTCCTGTAACTGTTTCATTGATTTTTGCGGGAATTGTACACGTTTTGCTGTCGTGCTTTGAAATGTTATGGTGATCTATACGGATCTCGGGTTCAAATAAAATTCATAAAACCTGAAAAGAAGTTTTTGCACCATTGTGTACCACATCTACCTAGTAATTAGTCATACAACAATATCAGGAACTATTACATCAAATAGAGATAAAAATCTCACAGCGCACTTGATTTCCAATTACTGAGGATTTTAGACGAAGATCGTTTATTAGCATGAATAAGGTACAGAAAGATGTAATCTTCGATGTAGCCTATTGTAATGTAACTTCACGAACAGATAGAGAGCAATCTATATCCAGGAGTGATCTAGGCTGTATTCCCAAAACTTGATTTTTTTAAGGTTATCGTTACGGTTACCGTCGTAGCCTGTTAAAGTCTGCTGAACATAGGGCTCCCTCTTGTATTTCCTCATAGGGCGTCATATATATTTGCCATTGACTGCCTCGTTGGTCTAGTGGTTGTAGTAGTGCGACTGCTGATCATGAGATTCCGAATTTCCGAGGGTTCGAATCCTGGGTCGTGCCGAAAAAAATTCAGTTATGGAGTTTTTCCGTCAAGAAATTCTCAGTAACTGCCTGGAGTCAGGAAGTTGGCGGTGTCTCGCCCCCGTGGCTCGGAAAGCACATAAAGCCGTTAGTCCTGCGCCTGATCTCTCCCCGGTCGTGTCGGTTTACCGTCCCATCATATTATGAAAGTGATGGAATAGAGAGTGCACCTGTGCTTACGCATACACTTGGGCACTATAATCCTGTCCTGCGCCGATGGCTGGTCTCCGTTGAGGCAGGCCGCCGTGACCAACCTTGGTTGGTAACCGCAGTTTTTAGGAAGGTACTGCTGCCCACGTCCTGTTTTGTCTCCCTCTGTCGCGTCTTACGACACCCACGGGATGATATGGGGTAGTGGATATTCTTACACCGCCACTACATCGTACTTTTTTTAAGATTAGGTGATTATTCCAATTAGAAATAATGGTATTATTATTTTAAATCCAACTAACGCAACGACAGGTTTAGCCGGGGCAGGCTAATCGTACATATCATTCAAAAACAAATGATACAAAGATTCTTTATTGGCTGTCACTAAGTACCGTACTTAACGACTTTTAGTATTTAAAATGATTTTAAATGACTTTAAAAAGAGGTTGGAGTAAGGGCTGTAGTAATTATCTACCCAAGTTGCAGAAACCAGCTCTTGTTATTCTAAAACTAACTTAAAAAAAAGCTGCCAGTCGTAGGACTGCACTTCAGAAGTGAACACTTCGTAGCTTTACAAGGTTGTAAATATTATTTTTAGATTGTTAAGAAGTATATTTCAGGAAGTATTTTTTATCTTCATCAACGTATAAATAGTAATAATATTTTCAATTTTTGTGCCGTTTTGCATGAAATTTATAAATATTATATTTATAATTATCATTACGTATATAATTATCAATTTTATAAAATTTAATCAATTCGATTTTCAACATAATTTTATCAATTTTATGTATCTGAGCGTGCCGGTCCCGCAAGTGTCAGTGCTTTGTCCCCACATGAATTGCACCACGAGCCGTTAAGTTTTCGTTTCAATAAGA
>DWHP01000759.1:0-18094 GCA_018247895.1 Parnassius honrathi
GGCAAACGTCCCGATACCATCCACACCATCTGGATGCTTGGCGGTCCACCACTGTACGTTTCACAAGGAGTTTTCTTTCGCGCACGACTTCTCCGTGAAATAGCTTACCACCGGCGATTTTTCCGGACCGATACGACCTAGGGACATTCAAGAAAAGAGCTTAATCCTTTCTAAAGGGCCGGCAACGCACCTGCAATTCCCCCAATTTGCCCCTTCTTCTATAAATAAAAAAAGGTTAGATTTTAGCGAAATCAGCAATACCTATTCGTCGATAACAGCTCGCACTATTTAGTTAATGCGGTAATTTAGGTTTTAAGAAATTGTTTTTGATTTATTAAATATTATTGTAACTAATAAATAATTTAATTTTAGGCAATAATTATTTGAAAGACTTCACGGAAAATAAATGTAATGTATAGTAAATATAGGACATACATAGTTTATTATTGTTGATTATCAATTTGCATACCAGATGGCAGAATATAGAAAAGCGATTAACATTGTTGTAACAACTGTACCAGTTATACTCGCAGTAAACGTAATGATTTTGAAATTTTATTCAGAAAATGACTAGGGGTCTCAGCTCCTTCATTGCCCCATGGACTCCAGACCTCCAAAGTCGGCCCTGACTATACTTAGCCTTTGAGCGAGGAAAGAACTAGCCCTCTTATCACCAGCAGCGACGACCGGTCGTGAATACAGTTCCTTTAGAAACTTCACTGCACATGGACCCCACGGACCGATAGTCTCTACAGCAAATGGCACAAATATGTAGTCATATCTCAAAGACTCATACCTGCGCCATTTACTAAATTCGGCTGCCTCTGATGCCGCCCGGCTCTAAAAGAGGTACCCTTGAGATGAGAGGCTGCCAAAGTGTCAACGAAAATAGCATCCCACACTATGGGCTTTACCTCTCTCCTAAGGGACCAAAGTCATACCGTCGGGTCTCTTGCCATCGTCTCTAAATATCCCGCCAGGCTCTAAAACCGAGGGGATATTTATGGCGACAAGAGCCCTTCGAATGATTTTGTTCAAAGAACCGTGACGGGAAAACCTACCAGCACTTTTCTTGCATGAAAGTCCGTGGATATATTAAATATACATATTACGTATAATTTGATTATGTGAGTTCGTTAAAGCAGTAGGCCCGCAGGTACTATAGTCCTATTTTTAAATGTCTATGTAAAGTGGGTTATTATAAGTTAATAGGATTTTCTCATGTATCGTGGAGGAAGTTTACAAACATAAATTGTAAATTACAAACATCCAGACCCGGAACAATTATTTGTAGGCCATACAAACACTTGTTCCGTGCGGGATTCAAACCCGAAGCCCCCAGCGCAGCCACTCATTGCTTGGCCACTGCGCCACGGAGCCGTCAATGTTATAATATTGTATTACGGAAACGTCTTCAGCTACATATGAGCTTTTGTTGCAGCTCTAGGCATTAATAGAAAAAATACGGTTTTAAACAGATTTTAACCTAACTAGGATGCAAACCTAAATTTTGCACCACTAAACGTAATAATAACGTCGTCGTAACGTAAATATGTCGAGTAATTAAATATAGACAAGTAAATATAAGCATAGATGAAAATACAGATTCGATGCCATTATTTTATATTTTTCTCCAATCTCGTGGCATCGCCTTGTTGATTTGAAAAATGAATAGCGTCCGCTCGCCACCGGAATGGGCCCTAAACTTTAATACGTATTAAACATTATGCACACATAAAACATAAACAATTATACGACGCTGGGCTGTTCTCGCAGTGAATTGATCCTAATTATGTCGAAATAGGCGTTAATAGGACACCTAATGGCAAGTTTTACGACCCCCAAGGTGCCGCCAAAGGGCCTTCCGTTGTTTTTATTGACCCCTTTTTTCCTTTCTCGATCTAAGTTTTTGAGCAAACATCTCGATTCAGATATCTCGATACGTTAATTTGAGCCTCTCTGTTTTATCCTCGATGTTGGATAATGTACGTTCTATTTGCTTTTGTACGTATAAACATTTTATAGTGTACAAGGTGAGCCCACGTCTTTGCTTTACTTGTATCAACTTTAGTATTAATGTGATTAATAAATAATTATAAAATAATTGCTTACGGGTTTCAGCATATCTACGTTAAGTAGGCTGCGAACTAGTAATATTTATGCTAAGCATAGGTAACACTTCGTAGAGTGACGAAATCGGGTTTTTGGTAAATAAAATCTCTGACCAAGCCTACTCCAATTAAATCTCCTGAAGAATTGTGTTTGAGTGCTTAAGGCTAAAAATTCCTTTTTATCTTTATTTTGAAGACACACTCTTAATGTTTCATCCAGTATATGAATTAAGCGCGTCGACCTGGGGCACGACCCAACTAGGGAACTGTCTTGAAATTCATAGTATGCGAGTTATGTGCTTATATGAGTTCTGTCCACGCCGGCACCATATTCTTTACCAATTACAATAAAAGTAAATAAAAATATTTTAAAACTTATACATAGTAAGCATTTGCTTAAGGCGTTCTCGAACTACTCGTGTTTATTAGCTCCAAAATTCACTAAAGCAATAAGCTGTGGTAGCTCAAATGGTTAGCGCTCGCTCTAAATTCACAGTACGCGAGCAACCTAGGTGCGATCCACGTCGGCACCAACTAAATTGTTAATTGCGATCAAACGTATTCACGTATGACACTACACGTGCTCGATGGTGAAGGAAAACATGTGAGGAAATGTGCATGTCTAAGAAATAAGAAAAAAAATATTTCTAAGACATGTGAAGTTCGCTGACACACATTGAGGCAGCGCGGCGGACACTTACTTCCCCTAAAACTCTCTCAGAAATGAAAGAAGGCCTTTGCCCAACAGTGGGAGGTCTATAAGCTGTAGCTTTAACGTTAATAAGAAAGGAACTCTGTGTCTAATTCAAAGATTACTGTAATACATACATCAATTTGCGTGTAAAGCGAAAATAATACAATATAGTAAAACGGTATACTTACCTACATTACAACGGTATAAATTAAAATCACAGGCAGACAAGTCTTCTTTATATAGGTACTTAAGTAAACACCTTTATATCGAATACTATCTTCTGTATCGTCATGCTAATAAGCATGTTAATTAGATGAAAATTTCTTTTTGAATATAAAAATTAATTATTGTCCACAGCTGGACTCATGGGGCGGATGTTTGTCATAATTGCCACGCTTGATAAGGTGAGTTTCCCAACTGCAGTTTTTTTAGTTGTTATTAGAGAGATGCCATTGCCCTCTCCTGGTCCTTTTCCCACTGTCACCTCTTACAACACGCACGGCACGATATTTGATTGCGGATATTCTTACATCGCTACTACATGGTCGAGTATGGTTCATCAATCTTTGCAAACTGAAAACAAAATGTAATATCTGGCAGAATAGGGCGTAAAGTAAAGTAAACCCACTGCTAAATTAACCTTTATTTCCAGGAGTTTATTGCAGCAGGAAATCTTCTGCTGCTACTTGCATTCCCAATATCAGCGATATATATTTTTTACTTGTCCAATGTATGCGATGCAAATTTCGGCGCGGGAAAATGATAACGGGATTAACCTTAAACCTCGTTACTGTAGGCGGGAAGAACGGATCCCAACAGTCTTGTAATTGCAACTAAAAATTACCGCAAGCGGCAAGTAGCACCTTGGCTTTCACCCAAAAAGCCGCTCCTCTTATTATCATCTATCTGTTAGAGGACAAAGACTGCGCTCTTTTCATTTGCTTAATCGATATTAATAATATCAACGGTAGAAAATAAAACAATGGTCTATAGGTACATTACTTTTTGTGACAGCTCCGTGGCGCAGTGGCTTGGCATTGAGTTGCACGGCTGAGGGCCGCGAGTTCGAATCCCGCACGGACCTGGTATTTGGATGCCCTACAAATAAAAGCTCCGGGTCTGGATGTTTGTCCTTGTGCAATTTATGTCTGTAAACTGCCTTCATAATACAGGAGAAAATCCCAGTGTGGGGTAACGTTTCCAAAAAATTTATAAATATAGAATAAGTGTGACAAACACACACAGTCCACCTGAAGGTAAGTGGATACATCAATCCTCGATTAAAAATCAAAATTCAAATGCATTGTCACCCCTAAGGACTAATACGGAACGCCTCGATTTCAGGTCTCCGTTTATCTACACTCACCAAACGAAACGCAAGCAGCATTATGCTACTATTTTACGCGGTATTATGTGAGAGCGAGGTCACTCCCCGGTCGAGTCAACTAATTCGTGCTGCAATCACAATAAATCTGCAGAGCAGCTTTATCACGAATTCATAAACATTGCTACAATAGTTTTTTCAAACCACTTCTTAGTGCGATTAAAATTATTAAAAACTAGAATCCAGTTAAGCCCACCATCAAGTTATATCCTAAGAAAATGAATCTGTCAGATCGCTTTTAACCAAACCGAGGCGTCCAAAAGAATAGGTACAATTCCACTATAATTTATAGCGAAGCCGAAGCAAGCTATAACACTATAATAGCCTTTCAGACACCTCCGCTGGTGGGAATGGGATGGAAACATTCGTGTGAAGAAGATAGACGACCAGAAGCGCCGTTTCACGTCAAAATACGTGCTCCATTAGTTTTATTGCTTCATGGTAAAGGGTAAAGTTTCATCGATATCGATATTTTTAACTATTTTAATGAGTCTTATTTTACACGCTGACTTTAAAATGATTAAATGAGTAATTAGCAATTTACTTCAAAATCATTTTATTTTTATAGCTTAACTTTTGATTTTACATCTTAAAATGGAAATTGAGACGAAAAAGCATTTAGAAATATCTCTTGCTTAAAAACTAAGAAGCAATTACCTACATATTACGCTTATATATAATTTAAAAAAATATGTTTGCTTTTTTATAAGGCAAATAAAATTAAAAAAAAATGTATGCTGAATCATCACTTGTTGATGTTATACTATTATACACTTATAGATATTACTACTCAATTACTGTAAGATGTTATTTTAATGAATGGTAATTATTTGGTTAATTATCTTTCATCTTTCAGTAATTGTTTATATCCGGCAAAACAAAGAGTTATAGAAATTGAAACATCATAATTTCACTTTAATTGAGATTATAAACGTAGTGGTGGCCACACACGGTCGCTTAAACCTATCATTCCAACTGATCAATTCAAACTAAAACTGTTAATATTTTTTAAAATATCGGATTTTCGATATATCCATAAATAAACTTATGTGTAAAACTCTGATATTAATATATTCATAATGATCGGTATATCGAAAATCCACTATTTTAAAAAATATCAACAGTTTTAGTTTGAACCGATCAGTTGGAATGCACAGTTGACCTGACCGTGTGTGGCGTCCATTATACTATAATATACGATATAATATACAAATTAAGAGTTATTTTTTTATTTTAAAAATAGAGTAAGTAGTTATTACTAAAAGATGCATGCAATGGACAAAAGGTGCATACGAAATAAATTTTATTTTAAAAATAACATGTTTGCATTTTGTTTAATTAATCTTTCGAACACATTTTAGTCGCATTCAAATAAAATGTTAATATGTTAAATGTAGTGACGACCTGACAGGACATGTAGGAAGTTGATGGATCCAAGTGGCTCAAGACCGAGCTTTGTGGCATTCCTTGGGCTACGTTCGGTAGTGGACTTGTGAATTGTTGTAATGAATGAATTAATGAGTTAATATTCGATATTATAAATATTGATTCAAATGTTTTGAACCAATTCGCTTTTATCGATAAAATATCGATATCAGCATAATCATCTACATGACATAGCGCAGCGCAGCATTGAGGGCGGCACCGCGGCAACATCAAAGGAGGCCACCTCTTTGATGTGGCCGGCGGCGCGCGCCTCCAAACGCCGCAAGCGACAAATCCATACGTCATCCTCCTGTCATTATAACGCCTCACAATCGCGCTGGGAATGTGGAATTATTAATGAGACAATATAAATTGACAAGGCGCTTTTATACCGATTACTTGATCCCGTATGAGAAGTGAGTGTCATTTGAATCCGTTCATACTTCATACAAAATGACACTAGTCAGTAAATGGGTGTTGATGTCAATTAGAACGTTACTTGAGAAATAAAATTTAATGTAGGTATTATTAATCGAATAACGTCGATTCTGGTGATTAATCGTCTTATATATACTGCATTTTTATGAAAGCAAAGTACCTACACAAAGTACACCTAAAGTAAAGTTACAGCCTACACACATCCCACGGCTGGGCACGTGTCTTCTCTCATATCTGAGAGGGTTTTAGGGCAAGAAAATTTCCGTCGTGCTGCCCCAATGCGTGAAATATTTGTTCTCTTATTGCTCAGACATGCTAGTTTCCTCACGATGTTTTCCTTCACTGCCGAACACATTTACCATCAGCACTTAAAATTGCAACTAACAATTTCATTGATGCCGGCGGGAATCAAACTGGGGTTGCCCGCGTATCGTAAAATTTACAGCGAGCGCTTATCCTCTGAGCTACTACGGCTATGTATGTACAGGTTGCTCAGTATTTTAAATGTACGCAACCGTACTTTTTCATTTTAAAATATAGACCATGTGGCCAAGCGGGCAGGAAACCTGACAATACATTACAGCGCATGTTCTGGTTCTGGGTTCTGATCAATCCTAGCCTTCCTCAGATCTTATCGCATATGCATGAGGTAAATGTCGAGTAAGTTAGGAATTGTGACTTGTGAGTGAGTTTGCGCAAACATCGCATTTATGGTTCTATAATACCTTTTGCGTAATTAATAGCGAATTAGGTATATATTTTTCGTACGATTTTTCAACATCTTTCAAATATCTTTTTTAAAGAACTGACGACCAAAATAATTCTTCTAATAATTTTGACTACGATAAAATTTGCTTAAAATTACATCGCGCATAGTATTAGTATCAATTGGTAACCTGTACCTATTTTTTAGATTCGTGGTGTATTAACGCACATTTCTCAACTCGTCCGTTTACTCCAAAATTAACTTGAAACCTCTAAATATGATTCCGATGAAATTACAATTAAGGATTTATATTAACTGCTCAATATTGGTACACACTACGCACTCAATCTAACCTACAAATTTGTTCGGGATGAATTTGCACACGGAAATACGGAGTCAATCACAAAAGGTATCTGCAGTCGATTAGGATTTCGACCTAGAGCTCAGTAGAAAAATCAAGTCACGCAATCATCGTGACCTTAGTACTATCTTAATCTTGTTTCACCAAAATATTTTCAAAGGTTCTGTTCCTTGAGCCGTAAAGTTTTAACACAACGAGCAGGTTGCCGGATACAATCCGCTTTCGACACAATTTTTCTTTGACTTCTTGTACTATTATTTATTCTGTGCTTTGACGTACGTTTTGTTTTAAGTCCATTACAACGAGTAGCCATTCATTTGGTCATTTCAGTCTTATCTCGCTAACAATTGTTGGAACCAACTGTGAAAGGGCACAAAAAGGAAATTACAGGTTGCTTCTTGTGCACATTGTTGCATGGGATAATTTGGGTAACCCCTTTACATATCGCTGACGGTAATGTTATGTTTTCCTTCATTTAAGCTGACCAATGCTACGTACCTCCCGGCTATACAAAAGATGTCGGAAGATAAAAGAGATTTCATAGTAAATATGTTATTTTAAACTCGAGCTTTTTGGTTACGTTTGTTACGGTGTTGATATTCTTTTTTATGATTAAGGGTGACACACGAGCACGGTACAGTACGCCTAATGGTAAATGTTATGGCCTATAAATATCTATATCAATCCTCAATTAAGAATGCCAGCGTTCTTGCCCCGATACCTCGAGGAGTATGACTGTATGACAATTGAAATGTTTAGTTTTTCTTTTTCTTTTTTACAGTGTTTTAATGTATGTTACCTTTCCTTACATTTAATTAAGAATTAAAATGCAGATTCGTCGTTAACCTTGAGAACTGAAATAGAATGACATTCATATACTCTCACCTAACGAAACTTTGCAGCGTTAAGCCGCTATTTTACGCCGGTATTCAGTAAGAGTGTGGCTCTTGTTTAAAGTTCGATTGTCAGACAAGGGATTATCAGACAAGGATTTATAGGTGTAAGAGTAACGATCCGATAATACATGCTGGAAGTTGATAAACGCAGGAGGCTAAGGACCATGCTTTGTAGCATATTTTGGGTAGGACTATGTTCGGCAGTGAACTTGTGAAGAGGTCTAATGATGACTGAAAATCTAAATATATATACGTATTCACCTCTGTGGATTAACATGTGATAGAATACCTCGTCACAGGTTCTCCCTTTTTAATATAATAAGGTTAGTAAACGAGCACACAGTCCACTTGTTGTTAAGTGGATGCTGTGGTCAATAGACTTCTACATCTATCTTTCATTAAGAATTATAACTGTATAACTGTAGCGTTTGACTACCACAAATAAGTTTGGTTTTTATTACTTACACTAATGGCTTTAATTAATCTCACATGACTTCCGAAGTACCTAAACGATAAAGATTTAAAGTCCCTTCAGATTCGACATTAGTTACTAGATTAGAAGTCCGACTGGGTAGACAAAACCCTCTAACCTGGTTCTATAGTCTCTCCATCCGTGCTTATCTTCAAAATAGCTCATAACGTAGCTGCAGCATGAGCATAAGTGGTAGAGTCTTGCTGCAGCTATATTACTGTTGTAGCACGAACGGGTTGACTCGTTCGGGGGGGGGGGGACCACGCTCTCACAGAATACCAGCGTAACAACCAAAATAACAGTTTTAAGGCTGCTGTGTTTCGTATAGTGAGTGTAGTTCTCTACGACTTCTTCTCGGAAACGAGGCATTCCATCTTAGACCTCAGGGGTAACAACGAATCTGCATTTTGATCCTTAATCGAGGATAAATATAGACGTTTTTGGTTCACAACATACTCATACCATCAGGTGGACAGTGTACTAGCTTGTTATCTTTATTCTTTAAAAAAATATAAACTTTTATGAATACATCAGGCAAACAGAAAATGTTGAGTTTCTTTCTCCTCTACCACGGAAAATGGGGAAATTTTATAAACAGTGATCAGTATGTCACATGTCTTACTGTAGCTCTTTGATATTAAATGGTGGTAAATACCATTATTGTATCATGTGGTAGCACTTTAGCTTAGAACAGTTTTAAAAATATAATTGAAACCTAGGAAAAACTTGTTACTTAATAAATGACCATAGCTTATTTGACATAAAATCATGTAAAAATAATGTAATCACTTAATTGTTTAAATTAATTAACCATAAGGGTAGAGAGTGTACGAGCCTCACCCAGCTTGCTGCAATATTACTAAGCGTTGCTAAATAAATTTACTTTAAATAATTGGAAAGTGTTAAATATTTTAGTTTAGTGTAAGGTATGCCCAAAATCTTCTTTTAGACATCTATAGAAGTCTAGTTTACGTTAAAATATATGCCTTATTTAAAAAAAAATACTGTTGTCAACTTAGATTAATAATAGTACCTACATTGATCGAAGGCTGTCAACCATGGATTTTAAGTTTAGTACTATAATTGATCGAAGCGTGTAAATATTAAACAAATAACTGTCACCAGTTATAAGTAAAATTTTATGCAGTAGTATTTGATTTTGTAAAAAAAAACGGGATGACTTGTTGGGTTTGACTTCTAAGAAATTTTGACGGAAATTTTATCTTGTTTTTAACTTACCAACTAAGTACACGTAAAACATTCCAGTTTCATTCTTTACGGAATAACACTATTAATATGTACATGAACATAAACTCTAGAGGAACACAACACTTAAATTCTTTACTCTAGCACTTAAAGTCTTCATTTATCCCAGATAAAGAATGCCCCGCTTCTAGTAAAAACGGTCTCCGCTTCTCTACACTCACTTTACGAAAAACACCAACATTACCTAAGCTGCTATTTTACGCTTGTTTTCTGTAAAAGCGTGGCCCCTCCCTGGTCAGCCGACCCATTCGTGGTACAACGTGGTGAAAGGTATCCTTCAATAAAGTTAAACGTTTTGTTTAACTTTATTAAAGATTGTGGATCATATTGTAGTGTATATACAAAATGTATATTTAAAAGTCTGCCAGTTTCACTAAACACTAACTGTAACTTCGCTTGGGTTGTACATTCGTGTGTCACTTCAATTTAATATTAAAAAAAAAACACAATAAAACGACGTGGTAGAGCCATGCTGCAGCTATATTGTGGTTGCGGTACGAATGGGTCGGCCCGACCGGGGCAGGACCACGCTCTTACAGAATACCAGCGTAAAATAGCAGCTCAATGCTGCTGTGTTTCGTATGGTGAGTGTAGAGAACCGGACACCCCTTTTACTGGAAAAGAGGCATTCCATCACAGTCCTCAGGGCTGGCAACGCATCCGCATTTTGATTGTTAATTGAAGGCAAATGTAGATGTCCATGGGCCACAGCATCCACTTACCATAAGGTGGACTGTGTGCTCGTTTTTCACCCCTATTCTATAAAAAAGCAATTTTAAATAGCTCTACTTTTTAAGTAACTATACCGATAGTTAAAGAAATAGCCAAATATGTGGGAACTTGATAAGTATGTTATATATTAAATTCGTAACTAAGTAGCATTAAGATATCAAATATCCTTAATATGGTCTACAAAAAAATTATAGCTGTTTTTCCATGTGTATATTTATTTCGTATTTTAAAACGCCATAAAGACGTGGAAGAAGTTTCTGGAAGAAGTACGGTTGGTAAAATAAGAATTTCCTAAACAAGACCAAAATAGTTAAAAAGCCGATAGCAATTTTACGTTGATATCAAAATGAAAAATACTTTAATGACATTTTTAAATCCGAAGAGACAACAACAGACATTATTTCAACTATAGGTATATTAAATAGAAACGGATTTTAACAGTTGCTTTGATGTTATATCTCTGCAGTAGGCACTAGACAACAGTTGCATATCAAATCGCATTTGAGTTGCACGGATTTCGACCACGCCCGGGCAACATTCGGGCAATTAGCGATCATTTATCTTCGCGCCTCTGTCAAAACGGTGTCGTCCAGTTCCAAAACATTTTAGTGTACGCCATAATTACGGCTCTCTTGATTAATTTGACCGGCCGGGTGAGGTCTTTGTGTGTCAAATTCGGGCTCTTTAAGGTGTGAATTAGACGATTTTTCTCGTTGATAAAGGTTGACGGATGGACGAAAAACGTACCTTTGTTGGCTAATTATGCACGGTTATCTGTTAAATTTATTTAATTATACCATCGCCCTCCATAGAGGTCGGACTAAGTCGGATGTTGCCTTTTCCGTTGATTGATGAGTTACTTGCGGCGCTCCAGACTTGCCCGTTTGCGTGCTTATGTCTTATAAATCTATCATTATTACCTACATCTCAGATAATAACTGATTCAATTGTAAAAAATATATCTTTATTTATTTTTTCTAATTTGCCAGACAGAAAATATTTAGTCAGTGACAGGTAGCAATCTCAAACATGTTTGATACTGCGACCGCTAACGCTAAACCTGCCTGTAGTGTTTTTTATACAATCTAGAGTTACCAGCTAGCACATAGCACACCGATTGGTAAGTGGATGTAAAGGCCGATAAACACCTTCGTATATCCCGATAAAAAACCTAAATGCAGATGTGTTATCACCACTGATGATTTATATCATAAAATACTCTCAAAACTATTTAAATGAACGAAGTAGGTATGCAAACCAACAGTAACTTCGTCACGATGCGACACAGGGCAGCCTCTCTGCATCATCATCATCAACCTCCACGACGGACGAGATAACGATGACAATCAAAACTCTTGGAATGACCTAAGTTAATTGCTTGCGCAGTACATTATATCTAGACAAAAAAGCTCTTAAACGAATAAGGGAGTTTTAACTGTAACATTTTTCTACCCTCTCTTAACACTAAGTTGGAGTGTTCCGTTACCAGCAATAAAGGCAAGTAAGGGTCTGACGAGAACCGGGGGTTCTCGTCAGTCAACATACAAAATACGACCTTATTATAGATTCCACGCTGCGCTGTTAGACTGTACGAGTGTAATCCTTCTCTTATCGAGCGAATATAGCTATTGCCAATAAAATATAAACAAGGCTACACTAATATACTATGCTAGTGTATATAATAGTAAATATGTATTATTTTTTATATGGTCATCCCGTTTCGTCGCGGGGGTTTCGTAAGAAGTGACTATGGAAATTGTCAGAAAAGCTTGCAATACAACCATCGAGATAATCGTGTTGCCATATGATATACGTTGCTCAAAGTTGCGAGCCATCCGGGGGCATCCCCCTACTCAGCGTGACAATTACGGCAGACACATTTTACAGTAAGCGAGTCCAGCAGCAGACTGTTATAGACTGATAAAAAAGAAGAAGGCGTGCGCCGTGTAGTGGTGGTGTAAGAATATCCACTACCCCATATCATCCCGTGCGTGTCGTAAGAGGCGACAGAGGAAAACAAATCAGGAGATGGGCAGCATCTTCCTAATAACGACTAAACAAAAACTGTGGTTGCCAACCCGCTCGCCAAGCGTGGCAACTATGGCAAATATCTCCACTGTGAGGCAATTTATGGTGGCGGACTTTTATAGGATGTATCAGTAACGGTGTATCAAAATCCCAAGAGTAGAGTACAACTGGAAATTGAGGTGACCAAACTTTTTCGTTGCCATAAATAAAACAAAAGACAGAGGAAAAAAGTATCAAGTTTGTAATTAATATAGTATAAGAATATTCTATACGAACGAAGGAATTTCCTTTTAAATATGTTAGGTAAATTACTTATTCGATTTTAAAATACAAAAAGGAAACCATTCCTGCACTTAATTGTTAAATCTTTTAAAAACATTCGACCCGCAAGCAGTTATCGTTTTAAATGGTAACATCTTTATCATATTCGCGATCGTGGGAACATTATTCTGCGTCTTACAGCTTCGTAATATTCGAAGTCTTCATGACTCAGCAATCTCTCTATTAACCAAACACCAGATTAACTTGAACCACCTTGCTGCTGAACCGTCACCGAAAATGACAAGGATTCCGTTGATGCGGAGGTCTCGGGTGACCGGTCATATTACGTCTAATGAGTAGTTAGGTTTTCTCTTCTGAGTGAACGTGTCATAGATAATTCGATTTAATGGCCGATGCCCGTTAATTATCAAATTAGGAACATCTCTCGAGCGACTTTTGTGTCTACAATTTTTCCTCCTTTTGCTTAAAAGAAACTTTGAAAATTATTATTTAATTATTGTTCGTATTCCACTGTATTTTGTTGTATTTAATTATTGTTAAAACATGACCGATTCGTTCTTCTTGTGGTTGCAAGCTCGCCTGCTACCATAAGAACTATGTAACGTTTTCTCTAAATATCAACCTTAAAAGAGAAGGTCTGATGATTAGAATTGGTGGTATATCAACCGAAGTAGGCCCCTACCACGACCCACAGAGATCACAGACTAATGACTGAAAGCAACATTATCAATGCGTAAACTCTCTTCGCTCTTTACTCTTCAATAGACCCGCCTACAAACCGTTGTGACTTTTGGGCAAATTTTTCAAAGCTCAAGAGAATGCACGACTACATAGTGTAAAACATTCTTTAAAAGCTCTACAGCAAGAATGAAATAAGACGGGTTTTTAAGAAAGAAGAAGAACTATCAATAACTATATTTTTTTAGATTGTGTGTTTGCGCAAAAATTATTTAATTATATCTGTTGTTAATAGCTACTCTGTCGGAATGTTTTTGTAAATATTTTTTTTGAATTTCAAAACCTCATTTTACAACGGTAGTCCGTTTCAAGATACGGGGACCAGAAACGATACAGCGAAATAAATTTCAGATTTCACTATTTAAGTCTTTCACCAACATTATAATTGGTACTATTGGCATAATCACAATATAATTACCAACAAGCTTTAGCAGTTTACTTTGGATTGGGGTTAAAAGCCTTTTCTAAAAAGCACTGATTGCAATGATTATAGAATGCGTGGTTTTAATTTACGTGTGACTGGTTGGAGAATCATCACCGGAAGTTAAATTCAACATTTGAAAATTCAAGAATGTCTCTCACATACTTTGTTCCAAAAGAAAATATAAACTTACCCACACATAAATTTCATACGTTTATCCACAACAGTCTATTAAAGTCTACTGAACATACACCTCTCCGATAGACTGCCTCATAAGGTTAATTCGTCATTGCAGACGAGCTGGAAACCGCAGCTTTTTATTATTATCTTTTTTATAGAATAAGGGTGACAAACGAGCACACAGTCCACCTAGGGTTGCCAAATGATCGGGATTCATTTGGATTCTTCCGACATTTTAAATGATCTCCAGACTCCCGACACAACTCAAAATCTCCAGACAAACAACTCCTCGGAAAGTAAATAATAGTTGATTTAATAACAGCTAAGTTAGTAATAAGACTGAATTTTGAAGTCAATTGCTTGAATACTGGATACGTATTTTCTGAATACTGCTAAAGGATCGAAATTGGTGGACTCTAGTAAAGTCTCAATGCCAAATACATATGGCAACCTAAAAATTAAGCGTACTCAAATTAGTTTTGTTTAAAATACTTCTTGTAGCAACTTAAATGAAAAAAAAATAGTTTTTATTTTAAATATTTATGTCTCCCGACAACCCTAAAAATCCCGACTTTTCAAACTTTGTCCAGATATTTTGGTCTTCCGATCTGGCAAACCTAAGTCCACCTGATAGGCCATAGACATCTACATTTATCCTCGATTAAGAATCAAAACGCAGATGCGTTAACACACCTGAGGACTAGGATCGAATGCCTCGTTTCCAGTAAAAAAGGGTCTCCGGATCTCTTCACCCACCATACGAAACACAGCAGTAGACGTTAAGCTGCTATTTTACGCTGGTATTCTGTGAAGGCGTGGTCCTTCCCCGGTTGAGCCGACCCACAAAAAAAGTATTAGTCATCATCATCGTCGTCATCATTACAACCGTTCACAAGTCCACC
The DNA here is from genome assembly GCA_018247895.1 of Parnassius honrathi. Taxonomy (NCBI): domain Eukaryota; kingdom Metazoa; phylum Arthropoda; class Insecta; order Lepidoptera; family Papilionidae; genus Parnassius; species Parnassius honrathi. The sequence continues at coordinate 15,037 of DWHP01000759.1, forward strand.
GCTGCTGAACATAGACCTCCTCCCAAGGAATTCTACAAAGTACGGTCCTGAACCACCCGCATCCATCGACTTCCTGCGTGTCTAACCAGTGTTGCTCTACCACATACACTTTGCTATCAATAATTATATTTCAATTGTTATCGGGAACATGCTGCTGTCCATCTCTTGTTCCCTCTGTCGCCTCTTTGCAGCACTCACGGAAACCGTACATAAGCGAAAGCTTGGGACCCTATAGCTAAGCTAAATTGAATGTTATCGAACATACTTTTTTTATTGGGTAGGGTGACAACCGAGCACACAGTCCACCTGATGGTAAGTGGTTGCTGTGGCTCATAGACATCTACTTCTATCCTAGATTACGAATCAAAATGCAGATGCGTTGTCACCCGTGAGGACTAAGATGAAATGCCTTGTTTCCAGTAAAGTCTCCGGTTCTCTACACTTACCACACGAAACACAGCAGTTTAAGCTGCTATTTTACGCTGGTATTCTGTGGGAATTCTTAATCAGTTCCTAAAATACAAAACAAATCTTACAATAGCATTGACATTAAGTATCCCTATAAAGCTTAAAACGTCAACGAAAATAGTAGTTTAATGCGTTCTCTCGATTTTGGTAAAAAATATCGGTTTGAGATCATCGTGGTGCTCGTGTCCGACGAGGCGGTCATTCATTTATAAACAATACGTCAATGACGTAAGCTTCTTTAAAGGCACAGATTTATTGCTAGTGATGTGCCTTTAATCTAGAATATCGACTTCAAAGAACAAAGTGTAGCATTTATAAAATAAAACAAAACCCTCGCAATCTTAAAAAAGTGAGATTGGTAGTCACGTTCCAAGTAGCTTTACACCTGAATGCATCAACACACTAAATTTTATATTAAATGCTATTATTATACGCAATCAACAAAAATTACCTCCGGTACCCTTTGAATTATTGTTAGTACTGATATAACAGGCCTTTTTATATGAAACTGTTGTAACGCACGAACTTACAATATATCTGATGGTATCTCTATAGCCTTCAGAGTAGAACACAACAGTGCAAACACTGCCGTTTGGTGACAGAAATAGGAAGAGGGTACTACCCAGCTTCCAAGACGAATTCCTAGACAGAGTAGGAGAACACCATCTAATAGATTGACATTATTTTTTGCAAAATGAGTGGGTTTGATTTTTGGTTCAAGTAAGATATTTCCCAAATTTTCAATGAAGTTATTGATGTCGCCAATATCTACAACAAATTACGTTTTAGTAAATTACTCTTAACATAGTAAATTTCTCTTACTCTTAACATAGTTTAACAATTTTTTGTACTCAACAATGCACATGCGCACGCGCTTTTACGCAAACACTTTTGGGAGGAAGACTTGATGACGGATTCGTCACCTAGTTTAGGCATCAGTTTCTACTTCTAGTCTATTTTGATAAAAAATCGAGATTAATAATTCAAAGTGATGAGAAAAAATTATTATAATATTATCATTAACACCTTTCCCTCTCTTCTTATTGCTTCACCTCTATGAGGCATTCTGTATATTTAAAATAAAAATTACAAACTGGGAAACTGGTCATTCTATTCTAAGGGTTTTAAAAATATAGGTCACTAGCTGATATCCAACGCGTTGTTACCGCAGAAGACATAATGGTGAAAATAAATGCCCACTTTATAGAGTAGGGAACGTCTCGTCGGCGCGGCGTCGAACGTTTCGCGTACTGCATTTTTATATTCGTGATAAACTTCGAAATGAAGTGACCGATTCCAATGGATTAAAAGTATTTTACTGCTACATAAATTGATGATAAAACTATTTATTTGAATAAGAATTAATTCTTCGATACGAATGTAATCAACTTTTGTTTCTAACGGCGATTTAACTGTTTTAGTTCTAAATATTTTAGCACACTAAAGCCACTACTTGCGGACTTTTTGGTTGGCACTAATAAATATTTTAGACATGTACCACATAATTTTTATTTATCGCCAATAGTTTTCTCAGCACACGCCAAATAATGAATTTTGTAGGTAAAATTTTGGTACGTTGAGTTATATTATTGCAATTTTCTTGAGGATTTCTTAATATTTTTGAAAATAAATTATAGCCTCTATTGCTTACTGATACTTGAACTTAATATTGATGAAAACATTGTTGAAATCGGTCTGGTAGTTCCGGAGCTTATTCCTTTTTATAATATTGTATAGTATAGTATAGACATGTATGTAATTAGAGCAAGTGACAGTTCGATTTTGTTACATTTTCTCACACAGAAGACCAATTTTATCGGTAACGAGGCAATCTAATTCCTCAAGTGTATGATCACACGTGCATTTTTTGTCCCAATAGAGGAAAAAGTAGTCGTCTATAGGCCACGGTATCCACATATTATCAATTGGACACTGTGCTCGATTGTCACCCTCACTTCTATACAAAAAATATCAGATACTGCCGTTTTAAAACTTCAATATTTTTACGAAATGGAACTAAATTACTGATTATGAAACTTGCATATTTTGTTTTTCATTTATAATTAACTTTCAATACAATATTATACTATAGTTCGCATAATAACAAGGTTATTCGAAGGGCACAACGATGTTATCCGAAAAACTTTTGTCTCTACAAATGTTTTGTCGGTTTAAGCGCTTTGTGAAATATTATTGAGACGATGACAAAAGACGCGATGGTATGTTTCTTTTGGGGGGACAAATAAATCCCTTCATTTCATTTTCATTCATTACTACATACGACACTTTAGCAGTCTTTCATTTCGTGTCGTTTCGTTTAGAACTGGCACAACATCATAGGTGGCTGTACTGAGTACGTGGCGCACGTATGAGTCTCGGAGAGACGACTAAATATTTGTGTCATTTGCTATGGAAACTATCGGTCCATAGGGTCCACTTGGGGTAAGTTCCTAAAGGAAATTTATTCGAGAATTATTGTCGCCGCTGATCATAAGAGGGTTGGTTATTTTCTCGCTCAAAGTCCATGTAAATATATCCATTCAGCGAGAAAACGCAGCTGGCGTTCGTGGAGCATGGAGTAGGACTATAT